>CM035407.1:101086621-101109121 GCA_020310875.1 Ceratopteris richardii
ACAAAATTTACAAGAATATTCAGATGTAGGGGCAGAAATCTGAATATGTATGAGATGTATGACCTGATAGGTTGTAGAAGAGTGAATATGAGTGACTAAAAGAGGAAAGATCAGTTTTAAACTGATATTCAATGAACCCTAATCTGATTTTAAGCTATGGAAGACCCTAAATCAGATGTGAGTGTGAAAGATCACATACTTATAGAGATTATAGCAATCATTTAGGTGGATGATATTATAATCACAGGTCCTAGAAATGAAGATTTGCAGATGTTCAAAGAATAATTGAAGCAAACATTTGATGTAAATGATTTGGGAATCTTGCATTATTATCTTGGGATTCAGTTTCTGTTTAAGAATGAGTGTATCTATATGACACAGCAGAAGTACATTGAGAAACTTTTGGAAAGGTTTCAGATGAGTGATTCTAAACCTATGCAAACACCTATTATCATCTTAATTATTTAAGTGTGTATGCTCAAAGGTTTTTAGTATTGGAACGATCCTGAGGCCCCAAATTCCAACATTCTCTTCTCCAAGACCATCGATCTCTTGCATTTGAGAGCCGAAAGCTTTCTGATGGTCAGATACAACAAAGCACTCAAGAAAAGGAATTGTTGGCGGTCGTGCTATGAAGGTCTAGAGATATTACTTGCATAGCTTCCACTTCATACTATGGACAAATGACCATTCCCTGAAATATCTCGCTGGTGGACCTGACCTCAGATGCTGTAAGGCGAGGTGGGTATAACTCATGCATGAGTTGGACTTCGAGATTAGGCATCGGAGGGGCATCACCATTATGGTGGATGACGTCTTGAGTAGGATCCCTTGGGTGAATGCTCTTTCTTTTACAAACATAGGAACTGATTTCTATCTTTCACTAGGGGCATTGCCATGATGATTGTCATTTTGGTGGGATTTAGGAGTGAGTCCAATCAGGTTCAGGTAGCTTGGATAGTTAGCTGGTCGCTCCGCCCGAGAGCCAACTCCCGGGGGGGAAAGATAGTAGAAAAGTTTTCATTTTAAATGGATTATTTCTTAAATAGAGCAAGTGTGTGCACACTTGATACTGATGGCGTTTGCCTGTGCATCTTTGTTGGTTTTTAGGCCCACAATCAATATTGAGACATGGAGAAACTAGAGAGAAGATGGAGAATAAACAAGACAAGAGAGAGAGAAAGGAGCATAGCTCAACATATATTACATACATTCCTGACATGAAGTACATGAACTTACAAAGGAGCATATAGAATATGCAAGATAAAGTGCTGCTGCTGTTCTTCATAACTTCACAATCTCCATAAACTGAAGATAATCTTCTCCAAAAATAATTAAGCTAAAATAGGTAAGCTTCAAGCTGCTGCCCTCCTTGTTGAAGATGAAGAAAACACAACTCCACCATGACCACGATGAAGAAGACACCTCTGCCATAGCCTAGCTCGTGGTAGTTCTGCCAGATGTGATGCTTATTAGGGCCAACAATAGGTCTTTATATATAAGCTCTACCTTGAGAGCGCACGGGTGGACAATGCCATCACTGTTGTATTGTGGCTAATAAATATTTTTCCAAATTCTGCTAAAACTGTTCTCTTCTCTTCTCTTCTACTCCATTCATCTCTCCTGTAGTTGCTTTCTTAAAGTACAAATGCCAAAATCACAAAAAATTGAATTCTGAAAATTTTGGTACTTTTATCTGATATGGTAATAGTGGTCAACTGAAATTTTACAGGTTTGGGGACCAGAGGTTTATTATAAATTCTTAAATCTAAAGCCTCACTGATCTCAAAATTTCTGAGATTTTTCAGAATCTAAGAATTCCTGAAATTGTGAGGGTCTATAAGTAGGCTCGATTGATATAACATCTTAGATGCCACAGAAAGTTCATGTCTCAAAAGTTTAACCTTTTCTCTCTCTCTCTCTCTCTCTCTCTCTCTCTATTATTGGTTTGTGTTTCTTTCATGCAATGTTTGCATGCCAGATGGTTTGATTCAGGTGACTTAGAATGACTACAAGTATGAGAATTTGTGACTTATATGTATCTTTGTTTACTTGGTTATCTGAAGATATTTTTAATAAACATTATTTTGCAAAGACTTGCGAATCAGATATAAGCAATTCTAGGGGCTCCTAATTCTCAGATATGCATGATATGTGAGGTTTACAGAAGAAAGAACAGTGTTTCGGTTTATGTTCTGGTCCCCCCAGCAGTGAGAATCCAATGATTGCAAATGTGATTATACTGTTATGCAGGGAGACATTCATTGTGACTTCTAGAATGCGTATTTGGTGATCATTTACTAGAGATACATATTGCAATAGCCTCTGAAGCTGATGAAACACATATTGAGTGTGTTCTATTTGCAAATGTTTTATTAAAGATAGATAAACACTTATGGGTGGAGGTTTCCATGCTTATTTGTGCACAGCTGGAATGAATTTTAGTGAGCCGTGTCTGGATTGCTGCATGTGTCCTAGAAAGAAGTCTGTTTAAATTGTAACCTTGGCTTGAGTGCAGAGTTTTTTGACAAGATCACCAAGGTGGGATATAAGGTGGACAGACATTTACGCAGATAGAATCATTGAAATTGGCTACTAGTTTTACAATCACTAAGCAAGCACAGAATATTTGAATTAGTGTAATGAGACTGCTTTTGCAACTGTCAAGGTGCAGAAAGGATGTTTTGAAGTTATCCGAATGCTATTTTTGTAACGTTTGGAGTGAAACCACTTATGTGCTTACTCATAACAGGCAGGTTGTAGCAAATACATGCTTTTGATTATATGCAAGGAGATAATGGCATAAGGGTCACAAATATACAAAATTTGAAGAAAATGGTAATTGTATTGAAAATTCAATTTACAAAAAATTTATCAAGGTCAATGGATCATCCTTTAGAGATTTATGTGTGTGGAATCAAGTAGGAAAGATGTGGACTAACCTGATATAGAGAACAAGGAGTCACAAATGTATAATATTTGAAGGAAGTGATCTGGTTTGATAATATAATTCACAAAAAAATTCCCAGGGAGGCCAGCGGATCATCCTTTATAGATTCATGTATGCAGAAAATAAAACAGACATGGAGTAGTCATGATGCAAAAAATAAGAAGACGTAATGCTAATGGAAGTGGTTAAGTTCCCTAAAGGGAGAATGCTAATTGATGAATTCATATGCCATCTTCTTCTGTTCGGGGTATTGCATCATAATCTAAGCTTTTTTTATTTTCCTTTCACTAGTAACTTTCTCATCATTGTTTCTGTCTTGACCAGTCTGAACTTTGTAGATTGATCTAGTAAAGAAGAGGGTTCTCTTCATTTTAATATCTCATACATAATTTCATCAAGATTTAGCTCTTATAGAACTCCACCTGGTAATATCTAACCATGATGTTTTCCTAACGAGTTTCCTTTCCAAAAAATAGGGGAGAGACGATATCACTGAAGGCTTCAGAGAGAAAATTCCTCACTTTGCTGGCCTTGTGAGAAATGGCAGAGTGATGAATGTATGTTCTCAAGTAATAAAACAGAGAAACTCATGTTTCTTTTTCCCCTCTCATATAACCATTCTATAATATGTTCTTTTTAATTATCCACACAGAAGGTGCTCTTGGACATCATTGATCCAATTTTAGGATAATGACAAGTAGATCTGGGTTCTCCACCAAGGACCATCAATGATCAGAGTCGTTGAAAAAGTGAACGAAATTCTGTTCAATACATTGGCTCTTTCATGTCAGATAAAGAAAGGAATCAAAACAGAGCACAATATCCAAAACAGTCATGCCATGTCAGCAAGGTCATCCAAAGAGACCTCAAGTAATGTCTCGAGGCCAATTTTCACTTTCCATTTTTTTTGTCAGTCAGCTTGGTTCAAGCTCTATAATTAGCATAATGATAAGCTCACTTCCAGGAAGGACGTTAAAAGTCGGTGAGAAGGTGGAAGCAACTTTGTTCGATTCATTAGGTTTATGATGAAGAAAATTGCCAGTTAAATGAAGGTATTGAAACAAAGCATAATAACTAAACTATTCATTCCATTCAACTGGGTCATCAAGAGAATTGTGATCTTGAATAACTATTTGGAGAGCGATTTCCACGTTCGTGTGTAGTACTTTGAAAAAGTATGTAACAGAGATAGGCGGGGAGGTAACTGATATGACTGAGCTGGTATGCAAGTATCAACCACATTATGGCAGCATCATCATCGGTCAGCTGGTATGACTGACGCTATTGCAGGTTGGTTGCGGGGAAAGGCAAGTATCAACCACATTATGGCAGCATCATCATCGGTCAGCTGGTATGCAAAGACCAGGATGTTAATGCAAGATAGAATAATGAAAATGGAGGACATTGGGTCAAGCTTAGGACAGTGGATCAAGTTTATTTGGAAGTGCTGTCGAAAATAGCCAAAGCTATTTACACTGATCCCTTAAGAGCCCACATCTGTCATATAAAGGAGTTGATAAGGATTTCACCTAAATACAATAAAAACACTGCACCCTGATGGTCCTAAGTGTGTTCACACACACCACTATTAAAATATATCAACATACATGTAGATGTTGGAGCATTAGTCTTTCCAAACACAACTATTGCTCAACCTTTTCATGAGAGTGTCTTCTTTTACATAGATACATCATGCCCCCATAAAGAGTGGTTTTGGAAGGTTAGAGATGATTGATGTAGATCCACTTCTCAAATTGGAGTGGCCACAACTTGACAATCATCCATATCATCTTTCAAGTGTATGATGATAATGGGTGTACATAACTCTTTGAAATTCAAACAAGTTTTTGGATTTGTAGCTTTGCATAGGTGTATTCCTATTTATTGTTTTTTATATCTATTTTGAGCTTTTCCATTTTTAGAGACTTCAATAATGTTCTTTTCTAAAGTTATAAAAAATAAGGAAGTGGATGATTTATTGAGGAAAAATTAGTGTTTCATAGAAGGATTGACAAAAAAAGACAAATTATTTTGTAAATTGGTGCAATAAGTATTTGATTTTATTATTTGAAACATTATAACTCATTTTACATTAGATTCTACCATGATCTTTGGATGTGTGAACTTGGACAATGAGTACCATTACAAAATTTTGAGGGATCTTTATTTTCTTTTGGAATTAAGGCAGTTTTTTCAACAATGAAATGGAAATTATTTTAACGATTCATCATTAAATCCTGACTATTGCAACAAAACATTTTCTCATATAAGGCATGATGATCTCCATCAATCCAAGTTAAGAACATAGAGTATATATGTATTTGAACTTTTGTTTTTATAGCTCTTCTACTACTTGATGATTGGAATGTAGATGAAATTGAACTTATGTTGTCATAACCCTTCTCTACCTAATGATTTCTTTCACTTGCAAGAAGCTTGAACTATAAAACTTCTTGTATCAATACAATGCATACATTGTGCAAGCATCGATTTTTGCAATGATAACATAAAAAACTTAGATTTCTAAATGTTTTTTTCCATTATTTGTGGATGTGTTTGGTCTGTTTAATTGTAGTTATTTAAACATTCTTTTAATGTGTAATTATATCAAACGATCATAACCTTTAATGTCACATATATGTGTTTAGGAATTCCATGGATGATTTCTTCAACAATCATTATGTTTTAGGTTTGATTGTTTTATATTTAACATAAAAAATGGATCCCATACACTTTGAGAATATAACATTGTTTTAAAAGCAAGTAATATGCTCTCCTTTCTCACTTTTGCAGCCAAGAAGTTCTAGAGAACCTCCTAAAGCTAGAGTCACTTGCTATTTCATACATACATGTAGAATGGTTACTCCACCTCTACCACTCCTTTAATAAAAACCCTTCAACAAATATTCATAGTGTTGTAAACCCACAAACACAAAGAATACTAGCTTCAAATGATGCAAATCAACTTCAATTATGAATACAAGTATCTTACCCAAATGAGTGTATGGAGATATATCTCTATGAACGTAGAAAGCCTGAAAGAAGCTCAAGAGAAGTCAGTCAAACACATACACACACAAAATGGAGAGACAAGCATGAGAAGCATGTAAACAAGCTTCCATTGATTGCATATGGCCTTGGGACACCTCAAGAACACCATGAAAGCTTCACACAAAGAAGGATATGCAAGAGCCCCCCTCCTTTGAATCCATCATCCTTGACAACCACTAGAGTAGGGTTGCCAGGATCATATTTATATGGTGGTCTCAGTGGCCTCTTCATCATGTGCTTGGTGTTTCTTTGCAAAAAACAACATAAGTTGATTCCATCTAATGGTTCGTGGGGTGATGGCAGTAGGGCGTAAAACAATTTCATGCATGCAAACCTCCATGGCAATAATTTGACTGTAAGGATGAGGATACTTTACCACAAATTTTTGAGTGATCCTATAAAGAAAGATTCCTTGAATGTTTTTGGCAATGGCTTGGTAAGTATTGTAGGTGGTTTAAATACTCTATCATCATATTAAGCTCAGGAGTTTGGTTGAGATAAAAAATTAATGGCTAGATGCCATACCTAAATCTTGGTTGTGCTATATGTGGTGCTAATACCATATTGAATGTTATGAAACATACCTTTAGCATTTCAAACATCTTTATGAGCATCTGACATGTAGGATTGGGCATGACCTTTACTATTTTTTACAAAAATGCTATAGTATTGAGCATGTAATCTAATGCGAGCTCATTTTTTGAAGGACCCGATATCAATGGGTACCTAAGCCAGTACTTAGTGAGTGCGCATGCACACATAATGTCGTAAATGAGCCACATACATCAACGGGAATGGGGCTATGTACCGGGTTGCACTTTACATAGTTTGGTACCCATTTCCATATGTTATGTGCAAAAAGATATTGTTTAACATATTTTTTGATGCTTGTTTGCATTAAACTATTTAACTTGTTGAAAAAAGATATAATTTGCCTAATCCAATGTGATATTACATGCATCATCTACTTTCAACTTGATTTTTTCTTTAATAAAATGTAACTCCTTAATCTTGATATAGTTGTTACAGGGTGGGAATTTAGACAAAAGGTCCTTACTAGTTATTTTGGAAAGCCTTTTGATGACTACTAGATGAGTGATATAGTTCTTGAATTCATGACTAATAGATGAGTGATATAGTTCTTGTGGTGGTCCTTGATGATTGCTTCCTTAACCTCTTTGCCATGCGTGTGACCTTCTGGACTTTGGTGCTCATGTCTATTTTCCCCTCAAAGTTGCTGTTGGTGATGCCTATGTGGGAGGCAAAAACTTTGTGATGTCTTCTAGATTCCTTGACCAGAATAGGCTTGGGTTCAATGGCTCTTGTAATAGCTTCTTGTGGCTCCATCATCACTATATCTTATTGGGCCACATTTTCTTCATGGTGGCCATCATCTAGCCTTCTCTTGGTTCTGCTTTGTCTTTGTAATTAACTTTCTTCACTTTGGGTACCATACACGTGTGTAACTTCCAATCTAATGCTTATTGTGGAAAAGAAAAGAATAAAAGACTGAGAAAAATGACAAAATAATTCTACACAAAATAAGAAATTCCAAGGGAGTGGGAACTCCTAAGTGGAAGCATGAGTGGGACTTATATATTGGGCACATATCCCTCACTCATATGAGTCTACCACATTAGTGCTCATTCCAAGAAGCTTTCTACTTGATATGCAAGGCCTTGGAATGTGGACTTAACTCACATGCTCACTTTAGGTTCTTAAGAGTTGTCATGCCATGATCAAGAAGCCCTAGTGAATTTTGAGTTTCCATATTTGGTTTGTGTTTAACACTTCAACATATGTTTATTAGATAGTCTTTACTTGGGGTTGATTCACCTTGTCCTTTTTTTGTGGAACTTTAATTTTTTAGATTTGTATACTTTGAGTGTGTATGTTTTTAAGTTCTCAAGGACTTCAAAAGAAGACTCTTCCTCCTCTTCTACATCTTTTTGAGTACTCACCTCCTTCTCTTTGAGTCGATATACATCCTCTATTTAGGTAAATTTCTTTGGTTGTCCTTTAGAATTTAGAAGAACTACTTTTGTTTAGTTCCCTCTAGATCATAGGGAATGTCTACAATAATAGTTGATTCCTTAGGTCCCTTTATCTGATTGGGTCTTCATATTTTTGTATCTGATTAGGTTTGAATCTACATCTTCTATGCGTGAAAATTGGTCACCTTCGACTGCATCATCTTCATCTTTGCTGACTCTGTACAAGGGAAGTTGCAAAACTTTCTTCTCCAAAAAAGAAGGATCAAAGAGCCCCCTCAAAAGAGCATCGGGCCCCCCAACGAGGCTCTAAGTGTGCGACTAGCGCCTCAAACAAGTACACAATACCATTGATGACAGAGTAGACACCCAACCTTCCCTGCTTGTGTGGATGTGAACAAGTAGGAGACCACTCCTCCTTGTATTGTGATAAAAGGAGGAACTAGGAGGCTATTTATGCATGAAAAAATGGGATTGCACCCATTTTTGAGACCCATAGGAGGAGAAAGGAGCCTATTTCTTCACTCTCCCTAGAGAGCCATTGACAACACCACCTCCATTGGAATGGGCATAATTCTCACATATGGCATCCAAATGGAGTGATTCAAAGTCCTATTGAATCCTTGCTTTAAGAGCTATCCAGTTAAAACCTAATAGATGCATTTTGATTTTAGAATACCTTTTTTATAGAGCTTTGAAGTTGGTTTTCCATAGACAAGGAGCATTGTGAGAGGATTTTTGTTGCATGAGGACAATCGAATTCAACTTTGGAATATAGAAAGGGTGGTTGGTGATACTTCAAGCTTCTATACCACCTCTACAAGTGGACTTCTTCATAATGTAGATGATTTTTCTTGTCAATAAATGCATTTTGAGCTTCTTTTGTGCATCAATCATCATCTGGAATAAGCATTTTCATTTCATACATGCATGTATGCTTGTGAACCTTTGCACTTTTTGTAAAATAAGATGGTAGAATGATCGTATTGCAAGTTAGGCAAGGAGAATGCAAGAGCGTGTAGTGCTCTTATGTAAATTGATATCCATGCTACAAGCACATGGATTTTATAGGACATTTAATGCCCTATGGCCTTTTGTTTCTTATTGTGTGCCCACAAGCATCACTTGTGGTTAAGGTGCATGTAGAGAACTTTGGTTGTTTTTTCAGATGATCGTTTAATGTTGAAATGTTGTCGATAGTTTCAAAATTTGATGGTCTTCTTCCTCGCAAAAGCTTGTGATTTTTTAATTACTACTTCCACTTTTTATATTAGGTGTACATACACACACATAAAAAATTAAAAGAAAACATAAAAAGAAATGCATAAAAAACATAAAAAGAAAAGAGCCTACACTTGCTAAATATGGACTCAAGACCTTCACCTCCATATAAAGAGGATATGCAAATGGGTGAGCATCATGTAGACGCTATAGAGACCATGAGTAATATAATATCACACTTAGAAAGTATGCTTCAGACTATCTTAGAGCATGTTCATGGCTCTAAGAAAGAGGAAGCTATGCATGATACTTGGATCCCACATATGGAGTTAGAAGCTTTGGATGATGGCCACACTCCAGAAATCTCTACCGAGGGTGTTCTAGTTAGAGAGGCTAGATGGTAGCCGAAGGATCTTAAGCCACCACATTACCATGGATCTTCTAGAGGATGTATTGCTATGCTATTGAGTTGTGGCTT
Source organism: Ceratopteris richardii (assembly GCA_020310875.1). Lineage (NCBI taxonomy): Eukaryota > Viridiplantae > Streptophyta > Polypodiopsida > Polypodiales > Pteridaceae > Ceratopteris > Ceratopteris richardii. The sequence continues at coordinate 101,096,313 of CM035407.1, forward strand.
AGGAAGTGGAAGCAATGGTTCCACCTATGCCATATCATGGACAATAGGCATAAGATATAGAATGCCACATATAATCTTATGGACATCACTTTATGGTGTAAGACAAAATAAGATAAAAAGGATCCCACAACTTGGGAGAAGTTCAAAATCTTGTTCTATAATAACTTCATGCCACCAGAAAAAAGGTCTAGGGCACTTGACACCTTGTTTTTCATGAATCTAAAAATAAGACACTTTGATAATACGGTAATAAATACAAGGAGGTACTTCTTAATGTATTGGATTCCATCCCAGAGTTTCTCGAAGTCCACAAGTTTATCTTGGGACTGAGAGAAATGCCTCAATCTTTAGTTAGAAAGGAGAGGTGTACCTCTTTGGCACATACCAAAAACATGGCTCTTCAACATTCATCTTCTAAAATTAAGGGAAAAAAGTGTACGTTTACTTTTTCGGTTTAGTTGCAGGATATGACAAAGGTTTCACTCAATTCTTGAGTGTTGATTGTACTTATCTTTTAGTCCTTGAAGTCCTTCAACACCTCCATGTATTTTATTTTACATATCAATTCATATACATGATTTTTTCATCATAATCTCCATCTATTGTTCACTTCTTTTGTGCATAGCTCAAGTTTGTCAACTTCTCAGAGCTATTGAAGTGAAGATATGGTTTCAATAACTTATTCATTTATTTGATCTAAAGGTAACAATATTGTAATAGTTTCTACAAAATATTTATTCATTGGAGGTTTGTGTGCAGAGATATGAGTATCTTTATGACTGTGTACATGAATCATTTGCTTCGTGAAAAGTCAGGATCATGTTGATATATTTAGGTAGTGATGTCTGTGAACACACTAGGATCATTGGGGCACTTTTTTCCCTCTTTAGGAGTTTTTTTCCCCCCGGCTTGTATATATGCCTATTGCCCTAATAGGCTACTTATCTTTGTACATTATCTAGTAATACATCAGTATTGTGTGTTTGTGCTCCAAGCTTCTTCTTCTTCCTTTGCTGTTCGCGTGCTTCCACAGACATCTATCTCCAAGAATTGGTATCAGAGCAGGTCGTCGCTTCATCTAGGGTGCCATCGACACTCCTCAGTTTGCAGTCTTAGATTCACACAAAATTTGGTGAGTATACTCAGGATGTTTCAGAGATCACACGATTTTGAGCTTGTGCACTATCGCAGAGCTTGTGCAGGCTATTTTGTCTTTTTGTGCCAAAGGTATATACCAGTTTCTGTTCGCCAGTATAAGGGTCTCGAAGTCTGCTACAGGTCTAGCAGAATTCGTCGGGGTAGTTCTGTTCAACTTTTTGAGATACAATCAATTTTTTGCAAATAATCCTCTCATCTCCATAAATTGCCATGAGCTCCTCACAAATACTACATTTCGACTAATCAAAATCCTTTTCTTTAGTAAATTATACAAATGATAATCATTATTTTTAGAATCTTACCCAAAAAAACATACATTTTAGCCTTATCATTGATTTTTTTGCATTTTTGCACATACATTAATGCATATGAAAAACAACCAAAAACATGCACATGAATAATAGATGGCTTGTGACCATGGCAAGCCTCACAAGTTATAGAAAAGAATGCTTTACTGGGACACCTATAAGTACATATATGCCATAGATAACACCTCAAGCTAGACGCTATGTCTTAAAATTTTACTTTGACCATACACATTTCCATTTCTAAGAGAGACTTGTTTTTCCTCTCATAAAATCGATTATGTTGAGGTGTATATGAAACTCTACGCTGATGTTTATCCCATGATAAAACAAAAATGCATTAAACTCTAAAGAAATATACTCCCCCCCTGTGATATACTCCCCCCCTCTAATCAAAATGGAGGCTACCCATTTTACATGCTGACAAATTTCAGCCATAAGTAGGAATTGTTTGAAGCACATAAATACTTTGAACTTTGCTTTCAATGGATACACCCATGCATTCCCAAAGAAATCATCCATTAAGCCCACAAATTAAGGGTAATTCATAAAGGAATGTGTTTGTATGGGACCACAAACATCATTGTGAACAAGCTATAATATTCATTTAGTTCTTACTATCGAAGAAATATAGAACACTACAGTTTATAAAAAATAAAGCCTGCACAAACTTCCTTATAGCATATCTCTATTTTGGGTAAAGAGAATGACATTTCATATTTCTATAGGTTAAGCAAACTAGAAAAATTTTGATGATCAAAACATGCATGCCAAAATTTTACATCTAGAATAACCTAAGAACCTTCACTTGCACATGCGAAATACTTTGCAGATTTCCATAATTTGTGAGATCATACAACCCACGACATAGCATTCTAGATTCAATGATTTTTTTTCACCATTGGAGAGATCATGAATTGAAAATTTTTCATTAACAAATTTCAATACTAAGAAAATTTTAATTAATGATAACATTGATAACAACTTCTTTGTTATCCTTGGTACATGTAAAGCATATGATAAAGTGAATGTGCTACCATTTTTAGCAGGAAGAATGATCTTCCCAACTCCCATAATAGGATAAGAGGATTTTTTAGCACATGTTAGAGTATTCCCTATAGGAACAACCTCACGTGAAGTGAAGAAATTGCACTGTGAGGTATATGTTCGGTTGCACCATTATCAAAGTACCAAACATATGAGTGCACTACAACTATATAGTGTTAATGAGAAGATTGATCATAATTGCAATGAATGATTAAATGCCCGTTTTCATTTTGAACAAGATTAATAGAAACATTGAGGAGCATAGTCCTCTCTAGCAACCATTCAAGATCCTTTCTTCTTTTGCCTCTTTTGAAGCTAGTTTAGGAAAGCTCTTGATGATATGATCATTTATCTTTTAGTACTTACAAAATTACTTTTTCTTTTTTTACTTCTTGTTATCTTTATCTTCCTTCTTTGATTGTGCAAAATAAGTAGGTTTTTGTTTACTAGTAGATGAGCTTGATTTACCTTTGCCCTTTTGACCAACTATGAAAGCGTGATCTACAATACATCTAATTGACCTATTTTATCTTGATTGATCTTGGTACACTTAAATAAAGACTAACTTCTCGCAAGTTTAAGGCATTTGGATTGAATTTCATCAACAAATGAAGAGTAGAAGCAAAATTTGATAATAATGTAGAAGAACATTGGGGATAGTTTACACAAGTGAACTACCTAGCAAGATTTCATGTGTAGCAATCAATTGCTCTTTCAAATCCTTGATCTTTGTCAAAAATGTGTCCATTGAATCTTCTTGATTCATATGCTCTCTCTCCAAATATTTTTGAAGGTAAGAAACATGATCCCTATTCCTTGATTGGTATAGTTTGGCAACAATATCCCAAACATCTTTGGTTGTTTTGCATGAGAGAATGTGAGGGATACTAGTACATTTGATAGAAAAAACTATCAATGCATGTGCTTATGCATGTCTACCATCCCAAGAAAGCTATTGCATAATAGGTGTAATAGGAGCTACAAAAGGACCAAGAACATGAAGATCATCATCCTCAACACCATATGCATCACCTTCTATCACAATATTTGTAGGTGTAGGTGGATGTATTTGACCATCCTACAAAATATTCCACAATCCTTTTTCTACCAATACATGATGCATCATGTATGCCCACAGTGAGTAGTTAGAATCATCCAACTTATCCCGAATAACCAAAATATGAAATACATCATTGCTTTCAGTCATGGCTAATGATTGTACTTGGATATAAAAAAATGATTATTTCTCAAAAAGTTGAACAAAAATAGCTAATCTATTAGCAATAGTGCACATGGTGGTAAATTAGTCTATGATGACATATGCAGAGCACTCTTGAGTGAGGAGATTTGTAGAAAATCTATGGTTGGCACTCAGAGTAGAGATGCATATAATGTTCATGACTCATATCAAGGGAAGAATCAGCAATGCGAAAGGAGCCCAAACAAGGAAAAGAATGATCAATAGATTAAGATTAGAAGTAAATCAAGGAAGAGGAATATTGAATGCCATTATTTTCATAAGAAAGGACAAATGAAAGATTGTTGTTCATTGAAGAATGCTAAAGTTAAAGGATAGAATGTTGATGGGCATGTTAAACAAGTACCTGCACCATCTGCTTTGACTATGAAGATTGAAGAAATTAATGTTATTTTTGTTGATGCTGATGTGTTGACACTTGATAGTATTGTGCCCACTAAGGCTCTTATGTTAGATTCTTTTTCCCACACTTGGCTGCTGAATTCTTGTGCTTCTTTCCATGTGACACCACATAGATAATGGTTCTCTAATTATGCAGCAAAGTCTCTTGGTACCATGAGACTTGGTAAGTCTTACCAATGTGATGTTGTCAAGATTGGAGATGTGGTTTTTGTGCAATTCATTGATGGTTCAAAATTTACTATGCATAATGTATGCCATGTACCTCAGTTATCACATACTTTGATGCTAGTTGGTCAACTTGATGACCTTGGTTACAAGGTGGTTTTCTATGCTCATTCCTTTTGCATATCGAAGGGAAATATGGTTATTGCAAGAGGAAGCAAAGTTGGCTCACATTATCTTTTATTTGTATCACAAAAAGAACACTTGCTAGATATTTTTGAACAACCTATGGCTTCTATTTGACATGGCTACTTGGGCCACATATCTCGTAGTAGAATGGAAAATCTTTCTCATTCCGGCTACTTACCTATGTTACCTTTCTTGGATTTTTCATTTTGTGAGCATTTTCAATACTGTTGGTGCAAATGATCAAGCCTACACATTTGGCTTAGCGTGGAAGAAAATGTATGAAATTATCACTTGATGAATCATGTGAACCTTGGCTTGTAAGCACTTGATCATTTACTATTGTAAAAGATTAAATCTTTGAGGAATCTTGTAAAAGCCTATATCTCGTGGAGTTAGGAAGAACATTGGCTACGAGTTCATTTGAGAGAATAAATCCTAAATCAACGGAGTCACTTTTTAGTTGGAGCCAAGTTTGAATTCAAATTCAAACTTAGAAGAAAACTCTTATAAAAAGCCTTTGTAAATCTCGCAGCTATGTGTGGCCTCATTCAGAGCTCTCTCCTTGATCATTTGTAGAAGCTGAGTGGCTCACATTATAGATCACTCATTCCATCATCATTGAGCATCATTACAATGCCAATAATCTTGTAAAATCATGTTTTATAATACATATAGCTCATTGAACATCTCTTTCTACTTCTCTGCTATGAATACTCAGAATAGTCAACTTCTCTGATCATATCTCATTGCATTCTCAACCATTTTTCATAATCTTTGGCTTATTGGAACTAGCTTGAAGTCTATCTTGTGCTGTTAAAATCTCAAGGAATTTGGTTCACGCATCTAGGAGAAATCATCGTCGAAGTGCTCACTAGTCATTTACTAGTTAGATCCTACAAAGTCGGGGGTAAGCTTTGGTTTGCTAAACTCATTTCTCAGAGCATAGTTGATCATTTTAGATGATTCCACTTGCAATCATTAGATATCTAAGCTAATTGAACTCCCTCAAAAGGAATTTCATCAATTGTTAATGTACTGTGAGGTTTGAGTAAAAGAACCAGCAGGTGTATGGACCAAAATAGCAAGTTTTTCAACACTAGCTATTCTTGAAGTAGTCTATTTTGATTCAATTGTTTCAAGCATCAACTCCAAAGTACATAGGTACTTTCTTGGTATCATTTTAAAGCTAAAAGGGCCTACTATATAACTCTGAAGTGTATCAGGGCAGGCACAAAGCATGTTTTAGTAGTACCACCTCACTTCCTTGAGGTATCCATCCATCTCCTCCAACAAATATGGAATGCATACTAGGAATGTGCATAAGACACACATTTCCTCTTCAATTTAACCTTTGGATCATACAGATGTCTGTGGTCCTATGCCCACAAGGTTATTAGGTGGTTCTCTTTACTTTGTCACTTTCATTTATGATGCAACTCAAAGAGTCTCTGTATATCCTATAAAATTGAAGGATGAGGTATTCCGTATATTCCAAAAAAGGCTTGCTTTAGTTGAGACTCAAAAGGGAACTAAGATCAAGTCTTTAAATTTAGATAATGGAGGTGAGTATATGTCAAATGAATTCAACCTTTTTTATCATTCTAACAGAATTCATAGAGTTTTAGAACTCCTTACACCCTAGTAGAGAATGGTGTAGCTGAAATAATGAATAGAGCTATTCTAATATAGTAGTCTCTATGCTACACCATGCAAACCTTTCACAAGGCTTTTGGTTAGAAGCAGTATTAATTGCAGTTCACATGATTAACCTTTCACCTTGTATTGTCAACGATCTGAAAGTGGCACAAGAGTTATGGATAGGGAAGTCATCATACTATGATCATCTTCAAGTTTTTGGGTGTGAAGTGTATGTTCATATACCCAAGAATCTTAGACAAAAGTTGGACCATAAGTCAAAGAAATGCATTTTTCTTGGATATTGTCAAGAAGGCCAATTTGGATATCACTTATGGAATCTTGAAACGCGGTAAGTGATTGGAAGAGAGATGTCATTTTCAATGAGTTTAAGATGCATAAACAACCAATTAAGGAGGTTGAAGTGAAACGGGTGGTGTTTGAGGATACTAGTCCATAGTTATCATGCATAAAAATGCTACACTATGGGATGTTTAAGAGAATTTCCAATCAGGTCAGTCTGAAAATGTTCTTGTTTAACAACCATTGAGATGTTGTGCACATGTCTTGCATCCACCTGATAGATATGTGCCATGTTTGAATTTTTTTATGCTAATAGATGCTGGTGAGCCTTCTTACTACAAAAAGGATATGGAGATAGAGGATCATGTCAAGTGGGAGCATGCCATGAGGAGTGAATTGGATTCTTTTTATACGAATGATACTTGGGATTTAGTACCTTTTCCAAAGGGCATAAAAGCTTTACCATGTAAATGGGTATATAAGTTGAAATTCACATCAGATAGTGCTTCTCCAAAGTATAAAGCATGAATTATTGCAAAGGGTTTTAAACAACAACATGATGTTGATTTCAATGAAATCTTCTCTCGATTAGTCAAGATGACTATTGGAGTTAGATGTCTGCGGAAGCACGTGAACAACACAAGGAAGAAGAAGAAGTTTGGTGCACAACACACTATATTGAATGTATTACTAGAGAATGTACAAAGATAGGTAGCCCATTACGGCAATAGGTGTATATAAAAACCTGGGGCAAAAAACCTCCTAAAGAGGGAAAAAACTGCCTCGGCAGTCCTAGAGTGTTCACACACATCACTACCTAAATATATCAACAAATGCCCTTTGGGAGTGATGCGGTGAACAAGTAGCTGGCACTCATGTATAAGGAAGTGCCAAACTATGTGGAAATCACTCCACAAAAGGAAGTAAGCCCAAAGCTTTGTGGAAAGCTTCAAACTTCTCCCTGGGCAGAGCCTTCATGAAAAGGTCTGCAATGTTCTCCTGCGTGGGCACATATGCCAAGCTGATCTCCCGAGCAAAGAACCTCTCCTTGACATAATGATAATGCACCTCAATGTGCTTAGTGCGAGCATGGAACACAGGGTTCCTCGCAACTGCCAATGCGTTCCAACTGTCAGTGAAGATGGTGGTGGGAGAAGACTGACCAACATCCAAATCAGCCATAAGGCGTCTGAGCCACACACACTCAACAGTAGCTGTGAAAGCTGCCCTATACTCAGCCTCACAACTGGAAGTGGCCACAGTAGGCTGCTTCTTGCTCAACCAAGATATACATGAGCTACCAAGCATGAAGCAAAAGCCACTAGTGGACACACGAGTGTCATAGCAACCAGCCCAGTCTGAGTCTAAAAAAGCATGCAAATCTGGTGGTAGTGATCCCCCCTTTGGATAAAACAACCCAAGTAGATGAGTACCACTCAAGTAGCGAAAGATGCGCTTAACTGCGTGCTAATGCTTGACACCTAGGCAATGCATAAACCTGCTCATCTGTCAGACAACAACCTGAATATCTGACCTAGTAATGCATAAGTAAATCAGGCATCCAACAGCCTGCTGATAGAGGACAACATCAAATGCATCTCCAGCATCATGAAGACTCAATCATAAACCTATCTCCATAGGAGTGGCAATAGGCTTACAATGTTCAAGGCCAAAACACTGCAATAATGTGTCAATATATTTTGTTTGACACAAAGCCATTCCACCATCAACTTGCATAAACTGAATGCCCAAATAGTGATGCAAATGCCCCAAATCAGACATCTCAAATGAGGCATGCAAATCAGCCTTAAAATCAGCAATATGCTTCTCAATAGGACCAGTGAGCAGCATGTCGTCAACATAGACAACAATGATCAGATGCACATCATTAGCACGCTTAACATATAAGGTGCTTTCAGTTGGACTGTTCTCAAAACGATGTGCAATCAGATAGGCATGCATCTTCTCATACCAAGCACATGGTGCTTGCTTTAAACCATATAATGCCTTCTTTAACCCGCACACCTGATTTTCATGCCCTTTCTGCACAAAGCCACGAGGCTGAAAACATACACTTCTTCATGCAAGTCACCATTTAGAAATGCAGTTTTAATGTCCAACTGATGTACATTCCAACCATGATGGGCTGTAAGTGCACTCCGAACAACAGTCATACGGCATGTAGGTGTAGAGGTCTCATCAAAATCAATGCCTCTTTCCTACACATAACCCAAGCAACAAGCCTAGCCTTATACCTGTCAATTGTATCATCAAGTTTACGCTTCAGTTTGTATACCCACTTAGTGCCAATGGCCTTCTTGCCAGGAGGAAAGTCACATAAAGACCAAGTACCATTCTTCATTATTGCATCATATTCAGATTGCATAGCAGCCATCCAATTTTTTGAATTTTGTGCTTCATCAAACAAACAGGCTCATTCTCATCGCGGAGACTAGACACAGCCATAGCATAGCAATCTGATGCAAAAGAGGCACTATAAGGCCTGATCCAGTACGATATGACAGAGGTGCATCTAATTTGCTATCACGCAAGGTTTTCACCAACCATTTTGGCATAGTTCTTGCCTCCTCAATATGAGCTCTCTCATCAATAAGTGCATCATGTACATCTACATAAGAAATGGAATTATCTGCATCATCACATGAAACCTGCAAAGGCTAAGAAGTTGAGTCATTAGGACCAGCACTAGACTGTCCACCTATAAAAAGAGGCAGCAAAGTATCATACATGTCTTTGAAGCTAACAGATGTCTCCTTAGTACATGAAAGCAATGGCTGAATAGCATCTTCCACAAAAACAACATCACGACTAACCAGAATGCGTTTAGTCTGTGGATGATACAGATGATAGCCTTTACTTTTAGAACTGTACCCAACAAAAATACATTTTACTGCTTTATCGTCCAATTTTCTGCAATGTTGTTCAGGCCTGTTCTTTCATTCAGCAACTCCATTCTGTTGAGGTGTATACAGCACTGTACACTAGTGTTTTATCCCACGTTCAGCCAGAAATGTATTAAAATCAAAAGACATATACTCCCCCCCCCTTGATCAGAACGGGGTGCCCATTTTACATGCTGACAAATTTTCAGCTAAAACCAAAAACTGTTTGAAGCACATGAACACTTCGGACTTTTCCTTCAATGGATACACCCATGCATGCTTGGAAAAATCATCGATGAAAGTCACGAAGTAAAGATAATTCCCAAAAGAAGGTGTTTGCATAGGACCACAGACATCACTATGTACAAGCTGCAATTTCTGAGTAGCCCGAATCGAACCATCTTTTGGAAAGGACGAACGCTGCATTTTCCCCAAAATACAGCCTTCACAAACATGTTTTCTGGGTGCCTCAAGTTTGGGCAAAGAGGACACCATTTCAGATTTCTGTAGGCGTAGCAAACTAGCAAAATTCAGATGACTAAAGCATGCATGCCAAAGCTTTGCATCTGACATAGCCTGAGAATCATTTACTGCATATGCAAAATCATTTACAGATCTTTCATAGTCTATAAGCTTATACAACCCATGACATAAAATGCCAGAAGCAATAATCACATCGCCATTTGATAGATCATGAAGTGTACACTTGTCATCAACAAATTTCACAACCAAGCCAATCTTGGCTAATGCAGAAACTGATAACAGGTTCTTCTTGATCCCTAGCACACATAAAGCATCTGACAAAGTGAAAGAAATACCATCAGCAGTAGTCAGAATGATCTGCGTTGCGAGGTAATATGTTTGGTTGCCCCACTATCAAAATACCAAACATCTGAGTCTACTACAGATATGCATTGCTCATGAGAAGATGGGTCAAAACTGTAGACAGTAGTAAACGCCCATTCTTCTTCCTGCACAAGATTAGCAGACTCTGTTTTTGGTGTAGAGGCCTCTGCAACAACCATTCCAGCCTCCTTCTTCTTTGCCTCTTTAGTAGCCAATTTTGGACAGTTCTTTATGATATGATCATTCCCTTTACAATACTTACGAAACAATTTCTGCTTTTCTGATTTCTTCTCATCTTTATCTTCCTTCTTCGAATATGCAGAATTAGAAGATTTCTACTTACTAGTTGAAGAGCTCCATTTTCCTTTGCCCTTCTGACTAGCCAGGAAAGCTTGATCTGCAACTCGCATAATGGACCTGTTTTGCCTGGTTTGATCTTCCAGCAACAGAATAGAGACTAACTCCTCAAATGATAAGGCATTTGGATTGCCTTTCATCATCAATCGAAAAGTAGAAGCAAAACTCTGATATGAATCAGGAAGACCATTCAGAATGGTCTGCACAAGTGAGCTATCTGGAAGTAGAAATCAACTGTTCCTTCAAGTCTTTGATCTTCATTAGGAAACTATCCATAGAATCACCTTCATTCATGTGCTCACTCTCCAACTCTTTTCAGAGGTAAGCAACACGAGCCTCATTCCTAGCTTGGTACAATGTGGTAAGTGTATACCAAGCATCCTTAGTTGTTCTGCAAGAGCGAATGTGAGGAATAATGGCACGTTTGATAGACAAAGCAGCTATCAATGCATGTGCCTGGGCATCTCTGTCATCCCAACCAATATGCTCTGTAGTAGGTGCAGCAGAAACCGCAACACAAACAGGAATATGCAAAATATCATCATCTTCGACACCTTCTGCATCAGCTTCCGTACCTACAGTTGTAACAGTTGTAGGTGTGATAGGACGTTTTTCGACACCTTGCACAATATTCCACAGTCCTTTTGCAACCAACACATGTCACATCATATAAGCCCATAATGGGTAGTTGGTACCATCCAACTTATCCTCAACAACCAACATACGGAATACATCACTGCTTTCAGCCATGGCCGGTGACTAAAATACCTTGATGCAAAAAATTGACTGTATCTCAAAAAGTTGAACATAACTGCTGAGATGAATTTCGCTAGACGTGTAGCAGACTTCGAGATGCTTATATTGGCGAACAGAAACTGGTATATACCTTTGGCAAAAAAATACAAAATAACCTAGACAAACGCTGTGATAGTGCATTCGGAGGCCGAAACGAGCTCATATCGTGATTTCGACACCACAAAGCGAAGTTGTTTTGATCTTGAAAACACGCTGAGTATGCTCACCAAAATTTGTGCGATTCTGAGACTACAACAGGAGGAGTGTCGACGGCACCCTAGATGAAGCGACGACCTGCTCTGATACCAATTGTTGGAGTTAGACGTCTGCGGAAGCACGTGAACAACACAAAGAAGAAGAAGAAGCTTGGAACACAACACACAATACTAAATGTATTACTAGAGAATGTACAAAGATAAGTAGCCCATTAGGGCAATAGACGTATATACAAGTCGAGGGAAAAAAACCTCCTAAAGAGGGAAAAAAGTGCCCTGGCGGTCCTAGAGTGTTCACACACATCACTACCTAAATATATCAACAATGAATACCCTATGCATGTTGCTTTTATTTGTTGCAATGAAGGACTTAGAACTAGTCCAAATGGATGTGAAAATTGGTTTCTTGCATGGAGATCTTACATATGAGATCTATATGGAACAATCAGAGGGTTATGTAGTTTGTGGCAAAGAAAGTCTAGTTTCTAAGCCAAAGAAGAGCTTATATGGACTTAAACAGTCCCCTAGACAATGCTACCAAAATTTTGATGCTTTTATGAAGTCTCAAGGCTATTCTCAAAGCAATGAAGATCATTTCCTCTACACAAAGAGATGCTCACATGGTAGCTTTATGTGCTTGATACTTTATGTCGATAATATATTGATTGATGGAAAGTTCTCTTATGAGTGCAGTTCTCAAAAAGAAGTTTAGTGAGACATTTGATATGAAGGATTTGGGTGATGCCAAAAATATTCATGGCATGTACATTACTTGTGATAGCAGAAAAAGATGCATATACATGTCTCAAAGTGAGTACATATCTAAAGTACTTCATAGGTTCAATATGCAGGGTGGAAAGGCATTGAGTACACCTTTGTCCACATATGTGAAATTGAGCAAGGATGATTGCCCCAAATCAGTTGAGGAAACGGAATTCATGACCAAAATTCCTTATCAGTCTGCTATTGCTAGTCTCATGTATGCTATGGTAGCTATGAGACCACACATTGCATTTGCAATGGGAGTTGTGAGCAGATATATGTCTAATCCTAGGAAGAAGCATTGGGAAGTGATCAAGATGATTTTGAGATATCTAAGTGGCACTAAAGACAAGTAGCTATGCCTAGGTAGCGGAAAGGCATCCATTATTGGTTACAAAAATTCTGTTTTTGATGGTTGTGTAGACAATCAAAAGTCTACATCAAGATGCATTTTTCATTTTGATGGAGGTGC
>CM035407.1:101131621-101134727 GCA_020310875.1 Ceratopteris richardii
ATTGAAGGGCAACATATGGTGTACAAGTGTGAAGCTTGTCAATTAGGTAAAGCACATAAGAGTTCTTATAACAAATCAGGGTACAAGCATTCAAATATGCTTGAATTGGTTCATACAGATGTATGGGGTCCCTCAAGGGACTATAGCATAAATGGATCCAGATATTATGTGTTGTTTGTTGATGATGCAACCAGGTGGATTACTTTGTATGTAATCAAGGATAAATCAGAAGTTTTCAAGACATTCAAACATTTTCATGCTTATGCAAAAGGATCACAGGGCAAAAGCTCAAGAGATTAAGATCAGATGGAGGGGGAGAGTATTTCTCTAAAGAGTTTGATGATTATTTGTGGAATGCAGGTATCAAAAGAGAAGTAACTTGCAGGTACTCCCCTCAACAGAATGGAGTAGCAGAAAGGAGGAATAGGACTCTTGTAGAGTTTGCAAGAGCCATGATGAAGGAAAAGAATTGTCCAAATTACTTATGGGCAGAAGCCATTAACACTGCAACATACCTTGTGAATAGGTTGCCTTGCAAAGCTTTGGATGGAGGAACCCCTTATGAAGCATGGTGGGGTAAGAAACCAACCGTTGATCATTGTAAGGTATTTGGATGTATTGCATATGCTTATGTTCCTTCACAATTAAGACATAAGCTAGAACCAAAAGCAGAGAAGTATGTGTTTATTGGATATGATGATAGACAGATGGGTTACAGGTTGTGGAATCCATCCACAAAGCAATTTCTTGTTACCAAAGATGTGACATTTGATGAGCAAAATACATGGTATGTAGGATCACCAAATGATTTTACAGGTGTTGAAGAAATACAAAGGAAAGGAAAGGCAAAAGTAAAAGTGTGTGAAGAAATTGTTGATGAAGTTGACTCTAGAAGTAGATTGCAGGATCATGTAGAAGAAGGGCCAAGATTTGATCCAGAATCAAATGAGGCTGAAACTTCGAGAAGTGCAGAAATCAGAAGATCTACAAGGGAAAGGAAAGAACCTATAAGGTATAGTTATGATACATCTTTCCTAACAACAAAAGATTATGCCTACATTGTGAAGACAGAAGAAGATCCAACCACTTATGAAGAAGCCAAAGGTAAACAGAATTGGGAGAAGGCAATGCAAGAAGAGTATGATGCTCTACTTGAAAATGAAACTTGGGAATTAGTACCAAGACCAAAGAATCAGAAGGTCATTGGATGTAAGTGGGTATATAAAACAAAGAGGTTTGCAGATGGTAAGGTGTCTAGATATAAGGCTAGACTTGTGGTCAAAGGTTATGCCCAAACTTATGGGGTAGATTATGATGAAACCTTTAGTCTTGTTGCTAAGATGTCTACAATTAGGACATTGATTGCTATTGCTGCTTGCAAGGGATGGAAATTATCACAATTGGATGTGAAAAATGCATTTTTAAATGGATACATTGCAGATGAAGTATATATGGAGCAACCAGAAGGCTTCATGGAATCAATTGGATCAGATTATGTGTGTAAGCTCAAGAGAGCTTTATATGGGTTGAAGCAAGCCCCAAGAGCTTGGAATTACAGATTGGTCAAGTTCTTGAATGAATGTGGATTTCAAGCATCAAAGGCAGATAGTAGCTTGCTAGTGAAGGCAAGTGAAAATGGATACATTTACATGTGCATTTATGTTGATGATATTACTGTTACAGGAACAGATGCTCAAGGAATCAATGAACTCAAAAGGCAAATAGAGAAGGAGTTTAAGATAAGTGATTTGGGAAACTTATCTTATTTTTTAGGAATGCAGATTGTGTATACTCAACATGGAGTATATGTTTCACAAGAGAGATATTTGAAGAATCTTCTAGTCAAGTTTAACATGGAAGATTGCAAGACTTCAACTACACCATTGGAGGTAAATCATAAATTAAGCAGGTATGGAGGTGAAGAATTCAATGACATGAAGAAATATCAGAGTTTGGTAGGTAGTTTAATCTATGCTACCTTGACAAGGCCAGATTTATCATATGCAGTAGGTGTGTTGTCACAATTCATGCATTGTCCAAAGAAGACTCATTGGATTGCAGCCCAAAGGGTACTCAGATATATAAAAGGAACCCTAAGTGAAGGTTTGTACTATGGTTTCACTTCTGACACAAGAATCAAAGTGTTTAGTGATGCAGATTGGGCAGGTGACTCAGATGATAGAAGGTCTACTCATGGGTATCTCTGTTATGTTGGAGATAAGCTAGTTTCTTGGTGTTCAAGGAAGCAACATACAGTTGCTTTATCATCCACAGAAGCTGAGTATAAGGGAATGGTAGAAGCTGCAAAAGAAGTGATATGGTTGAAGACCTTCATGAAGAGTTTTGAGACTGATCATAGTACTCCAATAATTTTTGGAGACAATATGAGTTCTTTGTATTTGGCAGCTAACCCTGTTTTTCATGCCAGGACTAAGCACATAGAGATTCAGTATCATTTCTTGAGGGAAAAGGTACTTGATAAAGAGATTGAAGTGATGTACACTCCAACAAAAGAACAAGTGGCAGATATGATGACAAAAAGCTTGGATGGACCTAAGTTACAGAGATTCAAGGAGATGGCAGGAGTGAAGAAGAATGGAATAATCACAATTAGTGATTGAGGGGGAGCTGTTGGAACAAGCCAATCACAAATTGGTGATTATAGAGATCTTGAAGAAGACTTATGGTCAGACTGAAGTGAAGGAAGACACTTATGAAAGTGAAGAAGATTTCAGGATGATGTCTTGTACACATATGTACATATAAGTGAAGAATCTTGTAAATTGAGTATAGTAAACCTTTAGGATGATAAAGAGCAATGTCATAGATACGAGATGAGTCAAAGGTCATGTATATATAAGTTAATGATGACAAGAAATATGTAAGAGAGTCATTTGTAGATGACAAACTTCAGAAAGATATGTAGAGAGTTTTTTCCCAGAAAATAGCGACGGGTTTTTCTCTGAGTGCTCTCTGTCTGATCACGTGGATCAGAAATCCTTTTGTATACATCTAACTGAGAAGCTAATGAAGCTATGTCTAGAGTTTCAGAATCTAATTCCTCTCCTACTGTGAGAATGATCAATAGGAACATTCATATGTGAAC
>CM035407.1:101157227-101167227 GCA_020310875.1 Ceratopteris richardii
TTGTGAGCGGCGATGATGCTCAACAAATACCAAAGCTAGGAAACTTCAACTCAAGAATGAGTTGAACACAATCAAGAAAAGTTCGAGTCAATCCATAGCTGAATATACTTTGAAGATTAAGGAGCTAAGCGATGCTTTGGCTTCTATTGGCACAACAGTTGAAGATGAAGATCTTGTGTGTTATACTCTCAATGGGTTGAGAGAAGATGAAAGATGGAAGCCTTTTATAACTTCCATTAACTTGAAAGATGTATATCCAGGTTTTGAACAACTAATCCCTCATCTTGTCACAGAAGAGCTTAGCTTCGGTGGTCCCAAAGGAAAGGACAGCCACAACCAAATGTTATATGCAGGTCGAGGCAAAGGAAGAAACTCAAGAGGAGGCTCAAGAGGAAAAGGAAGAGGTCACAACCACTCCAACTACAAATAAAAAAAATTCGGAAGACAACAAGGATGCATCAAATGCCAACACACAAGGAAGAGGTCGAGGTAGAAGTAGAGGAAGAGGCCGAAGCTCCTACAATTCTCATAAAGGTATAACATGCTATCGTTGTGGTAAAGTAGGACACTATGCTAGTGATTGTTGGCTGAAGAATGGAAGACCAAATGGAGGTAATCAAAGGAACCAAAGCAACTATGCAAGCACCTCAAGTGAAGGAATCAAGGACACACTACTTGCAATGAGACATGAGTATAGAAGCTCTTGTGAAGATTACAAGAAATAGTACATTGATTCAGGTTGTAGTAACCATATGTCATGCCAAGGAAGTATGTTCACTAATCTACAGGTACCAAGTGGAAAAGGATGTGTTGAAACAGGTGATGATACTCAACACATGATTGAACATATTGGAGATATAAGGCTTGGAGATACAAGTAAAGCAAAGGTACTATCTAATGTTCTTCATGTTCCTACGATTTCAAAGAACTTGATTTCAGTAGGACAAATGGTAGAGAAGGGTTATCATGTCATATTCAATGAGAATGGGTGCTTCATAAAGAATCCAAATGAAGGCTTCAAGGTCATTGCTCGAGGTAGAAGAGAAGGAAGGATGTTCACTTTGGATGTCCAACATCCACATGGAAAGGTCATGTACATTCAATGTGGGAACAAGAAGATTTCAGAGCTAGACTTATGGCACAAAAGAATAGGACACATCAACATTCCAAAGCTGAAGGACATGAGAAAACATGAAGTGGTAAGAGGTCTTCCAAAATTTAATAGCATTGGACTACATGAGTTATGTGAAGCAACTAGGAAAGCAAACGAGGCAGCCATTCAAGAGGAGAAATTATGTGGCTCCAAATGTCTTGGACTTGATACATACGGATGTATGGGGACCAACCCAAGAGGCATCAATGGCCGGTAATAGATTTTTTGTCACCTTCATTGATGATCACTCAAGAAAGGTATGGCTGTTTTGTATGAAGCAAAAATCAGAGGTGTTTTCTATATTCAAAAGATTCAAAGCTGAAGTTGAAAAGGAAACAGGAAGGTCTATCAAAACCTTAAGGTCCGATGGTGGAGGAGAATACTTCTCCAAAGAATTTTCAGATTTTCTACAAGAGAATGGGATCAAAAGGCAATTCACTTGTAGGTATACACCACAACAAAATGGAGTAGTTGAGAGGAAAAATAGGCAAATTGCTGAAATTGCAAGATGCATGCTCAACGAGATGAAGGTACCATTGTACTACTGGGCTCAAGCTACCACAACCTCCATGTTGGATGTGATGACTGGATGCACTCAGGAGATCAAGTTGGTGCTGCTAGACCTGCTTCACACCTGCCCTCCTTTCTCTTCAGATATGCTTAGGAGACTCCTTGAGCTTCCAAATGACACCAAGAAACTATATATGTGCTTTACAAATTAATTGTGTAATGACCAAATCAAAACAGATGATTTTGAACCTTCACAACTCCAAAAACTTTCTATTCCTGTAATGACACCTGCTCAGTCTTAAGCTTAGTGTGACCAGCACACTTGCAATTGGATTAATTCCTTCTGGGAGTATTAAATTAACTTAACAAGCTACCATTAGCAAGTTAAATCACTCCAATTAACAAACTATGCACTGAGAATGATCTTTAGCAAAATCAGAGACACCCCCGACTTTTTAGGAACTACACAGAAAAATACCAGTAACTGTCTCGATTGTGATTTCTCCCAATTGGCTGAATAGAATGACTTGAAACTTTGTAGTGTTGTAGAATGCTTTGAGCTGGTTCCAATGAGCTTTGAATCATCCAATTTGGTTCAGTAGATCTCGAGATATGGTCTGTTGAAGTTGACAGACTTGAAGATGGTCACTCAGAGAAAAACAGTGATAATGAATGTGAGTATATGTATTAAATCTATCAAATGTACATTCCCATTGGCAAGATATGTAATGCCCAATGGTACTCAGAGGTGTAGGCTAAAGAGTAGCTCTCACACACTCAATGATTTGCTTGGATTTGCCTCGGGAAGTTGAGCAAAAAAAACCGCGACTTTTACATAGTCTTTTTATAAGAGTTTGAGGAGAGTTTGAATTTCAAATTCAAATGTAGGCTCCCTCAAATTTCTCATCTAAACATATGGAGATATTCTCTCCATTCATACCTTTCAAATTCCACGACTTTTGAAGGTAGGTATGATTACATGAAGTCATATTGACTTTTACATTAAGTAAAAAAGTAACTAAGCATAGGCATGTGTTCCTATGGGCTTCCTTCAAATGAAGTCTTCATGAATGAATCCAAATTCTTGCAAAACCTTCAAGGTTGATATCCAATGCTAAGCTCCCAATGTCCAATCTTTATGTTGAGTCTTCAAGGTACAAATCAAGGCCAAGTGTGAAGGCTTGTTTGCACCAACACTCCATTTACTTGATGAATAGGTGCACAACATCGGGAATACATCACTTGACTCTAGAAGAGGTATATTCCGGTAAGAAACCTGATCTTACACACCTCAAAGTGTTTGGATGTGTTTGCTTTGTTCACATTCCACAAGAAGTTAGAACAAAGATGGAACCAAGGTCAGAAAAATGCATTTTCATCGGCTACTTGATGGAGCAAAAAGGATACAAGTGTTACAACCCTAGAACAAAGGAATTAAGAGTCTCGCGAGATGTGGTCTTTGATGAACTAAGACCATGGTATGAAGATAAAGGAAAGGAAAAGATTCTTGAAGAAGATTGTGATGATTATGCAGGAACAAATCAAAGAGAAGTTCAACAATCAAACACAAAGGCTTCAGGTCCAGAGGCATCTACATCAAATGAAGAATGTTCAATATGGAGGGGGAGCCATTCTTTGTCTCCAAATTCAGCTCATAGTAGAGCCGAAGAAGCATGTGGTACTCCAAACAGTGAGGTAGATGCAAGTGAAGAAGAATATGAAGAGGTAATCACTCCGATGGTAAAGTTGAATAGGTTAAAGAAGCAACTTTCTAAAGGCAATGAAAGAAGATCTTCAAGGACAAGGTATCCAACTCAAAGGTTGAGTTATGATTGTTTTATGGCGACACATTTTGCATACATGATGCAGGTTATCAAAGACAAAGAGCCTGAGACATATGAAGAAGCTTGCACACAAAAGGAATGGAAGCAAGCTATGAAAGAGGAGATCAAAGCTCTCAAAGATAATCACACATGGGAGCTAGTGCCAAAGAAAGAAGGTATGAAGATTGTTCCAAACAAATGGGTGTTTAAAGTAAAGAGGAATGCTGATGGTTCACTAGCTAGATATAAAGCTAGATTAGTTGCCAAAGGATTTAAACAAACACAAGGCATAGATTATGATGAAGTTTTTCATCTCCGTTAAGATGGGAACTATCAGAACCTTAATAGCAATTGGTGCTTCAAGGAGATGGCCATTATATCAACTCGACATCAAAAATGCCTTTCTCAATGGAGAACTACAAGAAGAGGTATACATGAGTCAACCAGTTGGATTTGAAGATGAAAACCATCCAGATTTTGTTTGCAGGTTGAAGAAGGCACTTTATGGCTTGAAGCAAGCACCAAGAGCATGGAATCAGAGATTGGTAGAGTATCTAACTAAGTGTGGATACAACCCAAGTAGTGCAGATCCTTCGTTGTACATGAAGAAGGAAGAAAATAGAGAGGTATATATTTGCATATATGTCGATGACCTCATCATAACAGGAAACGATGTTACAGGGATTAAAGATATCAAAAGGAAGCTTGGTAAGGAGTTTAAAATTTCAGATCTTGGGGAGCTGAAACATTTTTTAGGAATTGAAGTTGTTTATGGAAAGAGTGGCATCTACTTGATGCAAAGGAAGTACTTGTTGGATGTTCTTTTCAGATTTGGAATGAGTGAATGCAAACCACTCACTCAACCCATGGACACAAATACAAAGATTTGTTCAAATGATGGAGAACCATTGGAAGATGTAACGACATACAGAAGCATTGTATGATCATTGATCTATGCAAACATTACAAGACCTGATTTTTCTTATGTTGTTGGTGTACTTTCTCAGTTTATGCAAGCCCCAACAAGTGAACACTTAAATTCAGCCAAGAGAGTGTTGAGATATATAAAGCATACAGTTAATCATGCTTTGTTTTACAAGTTTGATGAAGAATTGCAGGTCAAAGGCTTTAGTGATGCTGATTGGGCAGGCTCAAAGGAAGATAGAAGATCAACCTCAGGTTATCTGTTCATGATAGGAAGCAAACCTATCACGTGGAGCTCAAAGAAACAACCTACTGTTGCACTTTCATCTATGGGGCTAAATACAGAGGATTAGCATTTGCCACATGTGAAGTAATGTGGATTAAAAAGGTTTTGGCTGATCTTGGAGTGCAAGTTGGAACCATCCCTATTGTTGGTGCAAAACAAGCCTACACACATTGGCCTTGATTTGTACCTTGAAGACTCAACATAAAGATTGAACATTGATAGCTTAGCATTGGATATCAATCTTGAAGGTTTTACAAGAGTTTGGATTAATTCATGAAGTCTTCATTTGAAGGAAGAACATAGGAACACATGCCTATGCTTAGTTATTTTCTACCTCATGTAAAAGTCAATATGACTTCATGTAATCACACCTACCTTCAAAAGTCGTGAAATTTTGGAAGGTATGAATGGAGAGAATATCTCCATATATTTAGATGAGAGATTTGAGGGAGCCTACATTTGAATTTGAAATTCAAACCTCAAGTGATATCTTATAAAAGCTATGAAGAAAATCTCGCGAGTTAGTCTCACTCATTGAGCTCACTTCCCGAGGCACTCTACTTCTGTATCTGTGTGTGTGATAGTGCTATATCTTAGCCTACACCACAACACCTCATTTAGCCATGCTTGGCATGCTAATGAGCTTGTACATTTACATTAATCAATAGATACATTCATACTTCTCAACTCTGTTTTTTCTCTGAGTGACTACCTCCAAGTCTGTCAACTTCAACAAGGCATATCTCAAGATCTACTGAACCAAATTGGATGATTCAAAGCTCATTGAAACCAGCTCAAAGTATTCTACAACACTACAAAGTTTCAAGTCATTCCATTCAGCCATTTGGGAGAAATTGCAGACGAAGCAGTCTCTGGTATTTTTCTGTGTAGATCCTAAAAAGTCGGGGGTGTCTCTGATTTTGCTAAAGATCATTCTCAATACATAGTTTATCAATTGAAGTGATTTAACTTGCTAATGGTAGCTTGTTAAGTGAATTTAATACTCCCAGAAGGAATTAATCCAATTGTAAGTGTGCTGGTCACACTAAGCTTAAGACTGAGCAGGTATCATTACAGGAATAGAAAGTTTTTGGACTTGTGAAGATTCAAAATCATCTGTTTTGATTTGGTCATTACACAATTAATTTGTAAAGCACATATATAGTTTCTTGGTGTCATTTGGAAGCTCAAGAAGTCTCCTAAGCATATCTGAAGAGAAAGGAGGGCAGGTGTGAAGCAGGATTTGCAGCACCAGCTTGATCTTCTGATTGCATCCAGCCATCACTTCCAACAGTGGTATCAGAGCAAATAAGGTAATCATGGGTGATGGTTTCCCTTCCTTTATTGACAAATTGGACAGAAATAATTACCAGGCTTGGTCATTGAGAATGAAGACCTATCTACAAGGGAGAAGCTTGTATGGATACATATCAGGAGATGAGGAGTTGCCCTCATTCAAGACTAGAGGCCTACCTACAAAGGATGAACATGAAAGGCTCAATCAATGGTGTGCAAAAGATGCTTTGGCAAGGTCATATCTTCTAAACTCTATCTCTGATTTCCTTCTACCTCATGTGAGGAACTGTAAGACTTCCCAAGAAACTTGGGAAACCTTGTCAATATATTTTTCATCAAGCACAAGGGCCAGAAAGAATCAGCTATGGATTGAGTTTACAACTCTTAGGAAACAATCAAAACAATGTGTCTCAGATTTTGTCACCAAAGTCAAAGACATTGCAGATCAACTTGCAAGTGTTGGAGAAGAAATTGAGGAGGAGCAAATAGTCAGACAAGTGATCAATGGACTAAAGGCAGATGACAAGTGGGAGAGCTTTACCACAGCAATGGACTTGTACATGGACATCCAAGCACCTGATCTAACAACTCTGATTGGACAACTCTTTACACATGAAGCAAAGATCACAAAGAATGGAGAACAATCAAAAGGTAACAATCCCTTTGCCCTATATACTGATAAGAAGACTAAAGATAAGGGTAAAAGCAAGAAGGTTGATGAAGAAGGCTCTACCTCCCAAGCAAACTATGCAGGGAGAGGTAGATCATCTAGAGGTAGGGGCAGAGGAGGTAAGTCAGGTAGGGGGAGACCCTACAATCAATCTCCATGCAATATTTGTGGCTTGTCTAACCATACTACAGATGAATGCTACAAAAACTACAAGAACCAAAGAGGAAGAGGTCACCAAAGAGGAGGATACTCTCAAGGCAGAGGCAGATTCAATCAATCTCAAGGCTACCATGGCTACAACAATAATTACAACAATAGCTACAATCACAATGGCACTTATC
This sequence comes from Ceratopteris richardii, assembly GCA_020310875.1. Taxonomy (NCBI): domain Eukaryota; kingdom Viridiplantae; phylum Streptophyta; class Polypodiopsida; order Polypodiales; family Pteridaceae; genus Ceratopteris; species Ceratopteris richardii. The sequence continues at coordinate 101,164,231 of CM035407.1, forward strand.
AAGGTGGATACAGGAACAGAAAGGATTACAACAATTATGCAGAGGATCAAGATGATTCCTTGTTGATCATGAACATGACATCTAAATCAGGTATCAATGATGATCATTTGTTCTATATTGATTCAGGTTGCTCTAACCATGTAGCTGGAAATGTTGCCTTACTCTCTGATTTGGAAGAACCCAAAGGCAAGCACCAAGTGCAGACAGGTGATGACACTAAACATTCAGTTGTTAAAGTAGGCAATGTCAAAACAAGTTATGGTAATCAGAATTTACTAAGCAGAGTGTTGTATGTTCCAACAATCACCAAGAATCTGATGAGTGTAGGTCAGATTGTTGAAAAAGGTCTACAGGTCAGGTTCACTCAACATGGTGCATATGTGGAGGATCCAAGACATGGATTCAGAAGGATAGCCAAGGGAGAGAAATCAGGTAGATTGTTTACCTTTGAACTTGAGGATACTAAGAATATTGCATTGTACAACTATAAGGACCAAACCCTATCAGAATTGGAGATGTGGCACAAGAGATTAGGTCACATTGGAGAGAGGACCATAAAACAAATAAGCAGGGATCAATGTGTGCTTGGGATACCTAATGTATCCAAGCAACACATGATATACAAGTGTGGGGCTTGTCAATTTGGTAAGTCACACAGATTGCCCTATACCAAGAAAGGTTTTATGCATGAAGATTACTTGGAATTGGTGCATACAGATGTTTGGGGACCAAGCAAGGAGCCATCCATATCTGGATCAAGGTACTATGTGTCCTTTATTGATGACTATAGCAGATGGACTGTCTTGTACTTCATGAAACATAAAGATGAAGTATTTAATTGTTTCAAAAGGTATCTTGCATTAGTTGAGAATCAAACAGGTAGACATTTGAAGAGGCTAAGGTCAGATGGTGGTGGAGAATACTTCTCCAATGACTTTGAAGATTTCCTGCAGGAAAGAGGCATCAAGAGGGAGATTACCACAAGGTACTCACCTGAACAAAATGGGGTAGCTGAAAGGAGGAATAGACTCATTGTAGAGACAGCTAGGTCTATGCTTAATGAGAAAAAACTACCAAATTATCTTTGGGCAGAGAGTGTATCTACTGCCACATACTTAATCAACAGGTTACCATCAAAGACACTTGATGGAATGACACCCTATGAGGCTTGGCATGGTAAGAGACCATCTCTGGATCATTGCAAAATCTTTGGGTGTGTTGCATATGTGCATATTCCCTCACAGGTAAGGGGAAAGCTAGACCCTAAAGCTGAAAAGTGTATCTTCATTGGTTATGATTTGAATCAGAAAGGATACAGGTTCTATAACCCCTCAAACAAAGGCTTCAAGGTAAGCAGAGATGTCATTTTTGATGAAAATGATTCATGGTATGAAAATGAGTGCAGGAAAGTTAGCCTACCTTATGATATGGAAGAAGACTTTCCAAAGCTTATCAGGCAAGAACCAACTCAGGAAGAGGACACAAGCTCAGATGATGAAGACACCATTAACATTGAAGAATTCAAGGCTTGGAAATCCAAAGGGAAGATGAAGATGAAGCAACTAGAAGACAATGCAGAATCCTCAACTCAAGCTATGAGGAGATCTCAAAGAGAAAAGAAGAAACCTATTAGGTATGGGTATGATACTTCACTTGTAACCAAGCACTCTGTATATCTTGCAAAGGATCTCTTGAATGAAGAACCAGGTACATTTGAAGAAGCAATTACTAAACCAGAATGGAAGGAAGCAATGGATGAAGAAATGGAGGCTCTCAAGGAGAGTGATACTTGGGACTTGGTACCCAAGAAGGACTCCATGAAGGTGATAGGATCCAGATGGATCTACAAACTCAAGAGGAACTCAGATGGTACAATAAACAGGTATAAAGCTAGGTTGGTAGCCAAGGGTTTTGCACAAACCCAAGGCATTGATTATGAGGAGACATTTTCTCCTGTGGCTAAGATGCCAACTATCAGAATTATGGTGAGTGTAGCTGCATCCAAGAATTGGAACATGTACCAATTGGATGTGAAGAATGCATTCTTGAATGGATGGATATCTGAAGAGGTCTACATGTCACAACCACCTGGCTATGAGGATCCTAATAAGGTAAATCATGTTTGTAAATTGAAGAAGGCTCTGTATGGATTGAAGCAGGCACCTAGAGCATGGAATTACAGGTTGACAACCTATCTCCTAGATCAAGGATTTGTGATGAGTAAAGCAGACACTTCATTGTTTATAAAGAAGAACAATTCAGAGGTAATATACTTGTGTGTCTATGTTGATGACATCATTATTACAGGAAATGATGTTCAGGGAATTAGACACATCAAAGGACAAATGATGAAGGAATTCAAGATCAATGATCTTGGATTATTGAAGTACTTCCTAGGACTTGAATTAGTCTACACAAATTCAGGTATCTTTATCACTCAGAAGAAGTACATTCAGGACATGGTCAAGAAGTTTAATTTGCAAGAAGCTAAAGTCTCAAACATTCCTATGGAGGTCAACCACAAACTCAGTGCACATGAAGGAGAAGAACTCAAGGACATTACAGGTTACCAAAGTTTGGTAGGTAGTCTTAATTATGCTACCTTAACTAGGATTGATATATCATATGGTGTTAGTGTACTTAGTCAATTTATGCATAAACCAAGAGTACCACATTTGGAGGCAGCCAAGAAGATAGTAAAGTACCTAAAGGGAACACAAAATCATGGGTTGTACTTTCCATATTCATCAGACATTGATATCAAAGTATACTCAGATGCAGATTGGGTAGGTTGCAAGGATGACAGGAGGAGTATATCTGGTTACATATGCTTTGCAGGTGATAAACCAATTTCTTGGTCATCCAAGAAACAACCCACAGTAGCCCTATCATCTACTGAGGCAGAGTACAGAGGGCTAGCCAATGCCACTCAAGAAGCCATATGGTTGAAGCTATTATATTCTGAATTGGGCCTATACACAAGGCCACCAATCATAT
>CM035407.1:101174727-101177227 GCA_020310875.1 Ceratopteris richardii
TATATTGATTCAGGATGTAGTAATCATTTAAGTGGAAATATTTCTTTGATGACTGACCTAGATCATAATGCAATTAATCATACAGTTCAGACAGGTGATAATACAAAGCATAAGGTAAAGTCAATTGGTTCAGTCAAAGCTAAGGATGGGAGTACTCTTCTGAGTAAGGTACTTTATGTTCCCACAATTCCAAAGAATTTGATCAGTGTAGGTCAAATTGTGGAAAAAGGATATGAGGTAAGGTTCACCAATGATGGAGTTTATGTGGAAGACCCTAGTCAAGGGTATAAACAAGTTATTGCAGGAAAGAAAGAAGGAAGGCTTTTCACATTGAAGGTACAAGGAAATGTTGGACATGCTATGTTCACATATGGAGAGCAGAAGGTGTCAGAATTGGATCTTTGGCACAAAAGACTTGGACACTTTAATGAAAGAGGTATTAAAGAAATGATTAACAATGATTCAGTGCTTGGATTGCCTAACATTGCAGGTCAACACATGACATACAGATGTGAGGCATGTCAATTAGGTAAGGCTCATAAGCAATCCTATTCCAAGCATGGGTTTATGTATTCAGAAAGACTTGAATTGGTGCATACAGATGTGTGGGGTCCTTCAAAGGACTTTAGTATAAATGGTTCAAGATATTATGTCATATATGTTGATGATGCTACCAGGTGGATCACAATTTATGTGATTAAAGAAAAGTCAGAAGTGTTTAATACATTTAAACACTATCATGCATATGCAGAAAGGATTACAGGTCAAAAATTAAAGAGACTAAGGTCAGATGGAGGGGGAGAGTATTTTTCAAATGAGTTCAATGATTATTTGTGGAATGCAGGTATAAAGAGAGAAGTTACTTGCAGGTACTCTCCTCAACAGAATGGGGTAGCCGAAAGAAGAAATAGGACTCTTGTTGAGTTTGCAAGGTCCATGATGAAAGAGAAGAATTACCCAAATTATTTGTGGGCTGAAGCTGTTAATACAGCTACATATTTGGTTAATAGATTGCCTTGTAAAGCTTTGCAGGGTATGACACCATATGAAGCTTGGTGGGGTAAGAAACCTACCTTGGATCATTGCAGAATATTTGGATGCTTGGCATATGCATATGTGCCATCTCAATTGAGGCATAAGTTGGAGCCTAAGGCAGAAAAGTATGTATTCATTGGCTATGATGATAAGCAAATGGGATACAGGTTGTGGAATCCATCCACAAAGCAATTCCTTGTATCCAAGGATGTTACATTTGATGAGCAAGGTACTTGGTATGCAGGTAAATATAATGTACATGCAGATGATGAAGAAGTAGTGGAACAAAGAAAAGGTAAAGCAAAGATTCAATTACTTGATGAAAGTGAGAACAATGAAGTACAGGTTGAATATGAAGAGAGGCCAAGATTTGATCCAGAATGTGATGAACCAGAAACTTCAAGAAGTGCAGAAGTTAGGAGGTCATCTAGGCACAAATGGCAACCTACAAGGTATAGCTATGACACTTCATTCTTAACTACTAAAGATTATGCTTATTTGGTAAAAGCAGATGAAGACCCTTCTACATATGAAGAGGCCAAAGGGAAGAAGAATTGGGAAGATGCTATGCAAGAGGAGTATGATGCATTGATAGAGAATCAAACATGGGATTTGGTTCCTAAACCTAATAGTCAGAAAATCATTGGTTGTAAGTGGGTTTACAAGACTAAAAGATTTGCAGATGGAAGTGTGTCTAGGTACAAAGCTAGACTTGTTGTGAAAGGATATGCACAGACATATGGAGTGGATTATGATGAGACTTATAGTCCTGTGGCAAAGATGACAACCATCAGGACACTCATTGCAATTGCTGCTTGCAAAGGTTGGAAGTTATCTCAATTAGATGTAAAAAATGCTTTCTTAAATGGTTACATTTCAGATGAAGTCTACATGGAGCAACCAGATGGGTTCAAAGATCAAGTGAGTCCAAATTATGTGTGTAAGCTCAAGAGAGCTTTGTATGGGTTGAAGCAGGCCCCAAGGGCTTGGAATTATAGGCTTGTAAAATTCTTGAATGATCTTGGATTTCAAGCATCAAAGGCAGATAGTAGCTTGCTAGTCAAAGCAAGTGAAGATGGATTCATTTATGTGTGTATTTATGTTGATGACATAATAATTACAGGAACAGATGATAAGGGAATACAAATGATCAAGAGGCAAATGGAGAAAGAGTTCAAAATCAGTGATTTGGGGAACCTATCATTCTTTTTGGGAATGGAGATTTCTTATACTCAACATGGAGTATATGTGACCCAAGAAAGGTATCTTAAAAATTTGCTAACCAAATTTAAAATGGAAGATTGCAGGGTTGCACCTACACCTTTGGAAGTAAACCATAAATTGTCTAGGTTTGGAGGAGAAGAGTTCAGAGATATGAAACTCTATCAAAGTTTGGTTGGTAGCTTGATCTATGCTACATTAACAAGGCCTGATTTGTCATATGCAGTTGGTGTGCTTTCACAAT
>CM035407.1:101187227-101199727 GCA_020310875.1 Ceratopteris richardii
ACATGAATCTTGAACCATAGGAACCAATGCTTAATTGGTTATTACTTTTTATTCAATGTAAAAGTCAATATGACTTAATCATTCATGTAATCACACCTACTTGCCTAAGTCGTGGAAAAAGTAGATGGTATGATTGAGGGAATATCTCCCTAAGTTTAGTGGAGAGATTGAAGGGAGCCAAAACTTGAATTCAAAATTCAAACTCCTTCAAAATTCTTATAAAAGCAATGTAAAAAGGTCGCGGGTGTTTGTCACTCCTCCCGAGGCAGTTCTGAGTCAATCATTGAGTGTGTGTGAGCTACACCATAGCCTACACCTCTGAGTACCATTGAGCATCACATTACATGCCAATGGGAATGTACAATCATTAGATTTAATCAATATACATATATTCATAGTCTCTGTTTTCTCTGAGTGACTACCTCCAACTCTGTCAACGTCCAAGAGGCATATCTCAAGATCTACTGAACCAAATTGGATGATTCAAAGCACATTGGAACAAGCTTGAAGCATACTATATGCCTACAAAATTTGAAGGTTATTGGAACAACCATCTGGGAGAAATCGCGCTCGAAGTGATCTCTAGTATTTCTCTGTATAGTTCCTAAAATGTCGGGGATGATCCTAAGTTTGCTAAATTAATTTCTCAGAGTGTAGTTTGTCATTTCCTCTCATTCCACTTGCAAATGAAAGCTTGTTAAGCTAATTGATTATGTCCAAAAGCAATTAGATCAATTTTAAGTGTGCTGGTCACACTGAGCATAACTCTGAGCAGGTGTCAGTACCAATATAACAAGTTTTTCAGGATTCTTGAAATCACAAGTAGTCTGTTTTGATCTAATCATTACTCAAACCTTTTCAAAAGTACATATAGCATATTTTGGTGTCATTTGGAAGCTCAAGGAGTCTACTAAGTATATTTGAAGTCAAAGGAGGGCAGGTGTGAAGCAGGTTTTGCAGCACCAGCTTGATCTTCTGAGTGTATCCAGCCATCACATCCAACAGTGGTATCAAAGCAAATAAGGTAATCATGGGTGATGGTTTCCCTTCCTTCATTGACAAATTGGACAGAAATAATTACCAGGCTTGGTCATTGAGAATGAAGACCTATCTACAAGGGAGAAGCTTGTATGGATACATTTCAGGAGATGAGGAGTTGCCCTCATTCAAGACCAGAGGCCTACCTACAAAGGATGAGCATGAGAGGCTCAACCAATGGTGTGCAAAAGATGCTTTGGCAAGGTCATATCTTCTAAACTCTATTTCTGATTTCCTTCTACCTCATGTGAGGAATTGTAAGACTTCCCAAGAGACTTGGGAAACCTTGTCAACATATTTTTCATCAAGCACAAGGGCCAGAAAGAATCAGCTATGGATTGAGTTTACAACTCTTAGGAAGCAATCAAAACAATGTGTCTCAGATTTTGTCACCAAAGTCAAAGACATTGCAGATCAACTTGCAAGTGTTGGAGAAGAAATTGAGGAAGAGCAAATAGTCAGACAAGTGATCAATGGACTAAAGGCAGATGACAAGTGGGAGAGTTTTACCACAGCAATGGACTTATACATGGACATCCAAGCACCTGATCTAACAACTCTGATTGGACAACTCTTTACACATGAAGCAAAGATCACAAAGAATGGAGAGCAATCAAAAGGTAACAATCCCTCTGCTCTTTATACTGATAAGAAGGTAAAAGACAAAGGTAAAAATAAGAAGGTTGATGAAGAAGGCTCTACCTCCCAAGCAAACTATGCAGGGAGAGGTAGATCATCTAGAGGTAGGGGCAGAGGAGGCAAGTCAGGTAGGGGGAGACCCTACAACCAATCTCCATGCAATATTTGTGGCTTGTCTAACCATACTACAGATGAATGCTACAAAAACTACAAGAACCAAAGAGGAAGAGGTCACCAAAGAGGAGGATACTCTCAAGGAAGAGGCAGATTCAATCAATCTCAAGGCTACCATGGCTACAACCATAATTACAACAATAGCTACAATCACAATGGTAATTATCAAGGTGGATACAGGAATAGGAAAGATTACAACAATTATGCAGAGGAGCAAGATGATTCCTTGTTGATCATGAACATGACATCTAAATCAGGTATCAATGATGATCACTTATTCTATATTGATTCAGGTTGCTCTAACCATGTAGCTGGAAATGTTGCCTTACTCTCTGATTTGGAAGAACCCAAAGGCAAGCACCAAGTGCAGACAGGTGATGACACTAAACATTCAGTTGTTAAAGTAGGCAATGTCAAAACAAGTGATGGTAATCAGAATTTACTAAGCAGAGTGTTGTATGTTCCAACAATCACCAAGAATCTGATGAGTGTAGGTCAGATTGTAGAAAAAGGTCTACAAGTCAGGTTCACTCAACATGGTGCATATGTGGAGGATCCAAGACATGGATTCAGAAGGATAGCCAAGGGAGAGAAATCAGGTAGATTGTTTACCTTTGAACTTGAAGACACTAAGAATATTGCTTTGTACAACTATAAAGATCAAACCCTATCAGAATTGGAGATTTGGCACAAAAGATTAGGTCACATTGGAGAGAGGACCTTAAAGCAAATGAGTAGGGATCAATGTGTGCTTGGGATACCTAATGTATCCAAGCAACACATGATATACAAGTGTGGGGCTTGTCAATTTGGTAAGTCACACAGATTGCCCTATACCAAGAAAGGTTTTATGCATGAAGATTATCTGGAATTGGTGCATACAGATGTTTGGGGACCTAGCAAGGAGCCATCCATATCTGGATCAAGGTACTATGTGTCCTTTATTGATGATTATAGCAGGTGGACTGTCTTGTACTTCATGAAACATAAAGATGAAGTATTTAATTGTTTCAAAAAGTATCTTGCACTAGTTGAAAATCAAACAGGTAGACATTTGAAGAAACTAAGGTCAGATGGTGGTGGAGAATACTTCTCCAATGACTTTGAAGATTTCTTGCAGGAAAGAGGCATCAAGAGGGAGATTACTACAAGGTACTCACCTGAACAAAATGGGGTAGCTGAAAGGAGGAATAGACTCATTGTAGAGACAGCTAGGTCTATGCTTAATGAGAAAAAATTGCCAAATTATCTTTGGGCAGAGAGTGTATCTACTGCCACATATTTAATTAACAGGTTGCCATCAAAGACACTTGATGGAATGACAGCCTATGAGGCTTGGCATGGTAAGAGACCATCTCTGGATCATTGTAAAATCTTTGGGTGTGTTGCATATGTGCATATTCCCTCACAGGTAAGAGGAAAGCTAGACCCTAAGGCTGAAAAGTGTATCTTCATTGGTTATGATTTGAACCAAAACGGATACAGATTCTACAACCCCTCAAACAAAGGCTTCAAGGTAAGCAGAGATGTCATCTTTGATGAGAATGATTCATGGTATGAAAATGAGTGCAGGAAAGTTAGCCTACCTTATGACATGGAAGAAGACTTTCCAAAGCTTATCAGGCAAGAACCAATTCAAGAAAGAGGACACAAGCTCAGATGATGAAGACACCATCAACATTGAAGAGTTCAAGGCTTGGAAATCCAAAGGGAAGATGAAGATGAAGCAACTAGAAGACAATCCAGAATCCTCAACTCAAGCTATGAGGAGATCTCAAAGAGAAAAGAAGAAACCTATTAGGTATGCGTATGATACTTCACTTGTAACCAAGCACTCTGTATATCTTGCAAAGGATATCTTGAATGAAGAACTAGGTACATTTGAAGAAGCAATTACTAAACCAGAATGGAAGGAAGCAATGGATGAAGAAATGGAGGCTCTCAAGGAGAGTGATACTTGGGACTTGGTACCCAAGAAGGACTCCATGAAGGTGATAGGATCCAGATGGATCTACAAACTCAAGAGGAACTCAGATGGTACAATAAACAGTTATAAAGCTAGGTTGGTAGCCAAGGGTTTTGAACAAACCCAAGGCATTGATTATGAGGAGACATTTTCTCCTGTGGCCAAGATGCCAACTATCAGAGTTATGGTGAGTGTAGCTGCATCCAAGAATTGGAACATGTACCAATTGGATGTGAAGAATGCATTCTTGAATGGATGGATATCTGAAGAAGTCTACATGTCACAACCACCTGGCTATGAAGATCCTAATAAGGTAAATCATGTTTGTAAATTGAAGAAGGCTCTGTATGGATTGAAGCAGGCACCTAGAGCATGGAATTACAGGTTGACAACCTATCTCCTAGATCAAGGATTTGTGATGAGTAAAGCAGATACTTCATTGTTTATAAAGAGGAACAATTCAGAGGTAATATACTTGTGTGTCTATGTTGATGACATCATTATTACAGGAAATGATGTTCAGGGAATAAGACACATCAAAGGACAGATGATGAAGGAATTCAAGATCAATGATCTTGGATTATTGAAGTACTTCCTAGGACTTGAATTGGTCTACACAAATTCAGGTATCTTTATTACTCAGAAGAAGTACATTCAAGACATGGTCAAGAAGTTTAATTTGCAAGAAGCTAAAGTCTCAAACATTCCTATGGAGGTCAACCACAAACTCAGTGCACATGAAGGAGAAGAACTCAAGGATATTACAGGTTACCAAAGTTTGGTAGGTAGTCTAAATTATGCTACCTTAACCAGGATTGATATATCATATGGTGTTAGTGTACTTAGCCAATTTATGCATAAACCAAGAATACCACATTTGGAGGCAGCCAAGAAGATAGTAAAGTACCTAAAGGGAACACAAAATCATGGTTTGTACTTTCCATATTCATCAGATATTGATATTAAGGTATACTCAGATGCAGATTGGGCAGGTTGCAAGGATGACAGGAGAAGCACATCTGGTTACATATGTTTTGCAGGTGATAAACCAATTTCTTGGTCATCCAAAAAACAACCCACAGTAGCTTTGTCATCTACTGAGGCAGAGTACAGAGGGCTAGCCAATGCTACTCAAGAAGCCATATGGTTGAAGCTTTTATATTCAGAATTGGGCCTATACACAAGGCCACCAATCATATTTGGTGATAACACAAGTTCTCTTCACCTAGCAGCTAATCCAATTTATCATGCTAGGACAAAACACATAGAGGTTCACTACCACTATGTGAGGGAGAAGTTACTTAGCAAAGAAATTCAATTATCATATGTGTCTACTAATATACAATGTGTAGATTTGCTTACTAAAGCTCTGGATGGAAGCAAGCTATGCAGATTTAAATCCATGATTGGATTGCAGGAAATAATTGAAGACTAGAAATGAAGACTTGAGCCAAAGTGTTTGGCTTGAGGGGGAGCTGTTGGTACAAAACAAGCCTACACACATTGGCTTGGAACATTGGAATCTTGGAAGGCTAAAAGCTTGAACCCTTGAAGGATGTATTTACATGAATCTTGAACCATAGGAACCAATGCTTAATTGGTTATTACTTTTTATCCAATGTAAAAGTTGTTGGAGCAAACCAATCACAAATTGGTGATTATACAGATCTTGGAGAATGCTTATGGTCAGAATGAAGCAAAGGAAGACATTTGCAAAATGAAGAAGAAGTCAGAATGTTGTCTTGTACACATATGTACATTAGCATAGTCATAGATGACTTAGATCTTTTGTTCAGTAAGAATTATGTACAAATTATCTATAAATACCTTGAGAAAAGTCGGGGCATGTATGGAGAGCACATGAGAGCATATGTGACAATAGTTACAAGTCAAGAATTAGGAAGATAGAAGCTATGAGATAGTGAAAAGTGAATTTGTGTTTGCTCTCATCACTCAGTTGTAATTTTCTGAGTTAATGAAGAAATATTGCGCCCGATCTTTTCGTGTCTGCTCCTTCTGTGTTTGATCATTTGTGAAATCCTTTTGAGGATATCTAAGTTGTTAGTTGATGAGCCTGTGACCTGAATTTCAGAGTCCAATTGTGAACAGGCTAGGAGAATTGTGAGTAGGAACATTCATATGTGTTGAATGTCTACAGTTCTCTGAAACAGGCGCAAAATTCGTGATTAATCTTTTGGTCAGTGCTCACTCCATAGTTTAAAGTTTTGTGCAAGCAAGCACTTAATCTTTAAGTTGGAAGGTGATCTACTCGTGGCTAAAAGCATTTGGCAAAACGGGTTAGATACTGTGAGAATCAAAGTTAAGAAGTTAGGGGTGTCTGAATCGACTTCTCAGAAGTACAATTTCTGACATAGGTAACTTGAGAAGTTGATTTCTCAAGCTACACTTAATCTTTTGGAGTAATTCAACTTGGAATAGTTGCGCAATCTCTAAGAGATGATTCGTACAAAGTTTCATGAAAAACTTTACACGTTTGATAAGTCAATATAAGAAAATAGTGCAGCAGACTTTTCTGTGTATCACCTTCTTCACAGATTTGTTCATCTTTTGATAATTAGAAGTTGATCCTCTAAATGTGTGAAAGTTTTTGACTTATTCTTGGTATAGAGGTGCTCTAATCACAAGAATAAGTTGTTCTTTTGGAGATTAACATTCTCCATCAGTGGTATCAGAGCAGGAGACATCAATTTGAAGAAAAGGAGGATCCCGACTGCTGCAGATTTAAGAGATTCAACATTTGAAGGATCAAGAAGTGAAAGCTTGGAGTCAAAGCTCGAGGAGAAGACAAATTGACATCAAGAAAGGCAAAAGGAGCTCAATTCGAAGTAAAGGTACATACATTGTTTGAAAAGCTTGAAGATTTTAATACACAGGTGGATACAAGATGGGAGAAAGCTTGCAGATTGATAAGTTAGATAGGGAGAACTATCCAGCATGGTCCATGAGGATGGAAGCACACCTCATGAGCAAAGATCTTATATCATTCATTACAGGAGATGAAGAAAAACCAGAATTTGCAGATCCAAGTATTCCTACTAGGGAGGAACTTGCAATGTTGAAGACTTGGATGAGAAAAGATGCTCAAGCAAGGAGCATCATCTACATGGCTGTAAATGATTATCTTCTACCTCACATCAGAGGTTTAGAAAGTGCTACAGATGTTTGGAATGCCTTGGAAGAGCATTTCCAAAATACAACTAAGTCAAGGAAGTCCTCACTATGGGCTGAGTTCACAACATTCAAGAAGAAGAGCTCACAATCAATCTCAGATTATGTGGCAAGGATGAAAGATATTGCAGATAGCTTGGGAGCAGTGGATGAAGATATTGAAGAGGAAAAGTTGGTAAGACAAATACTTACAGGTCTAAGAGGTGATGAGAAGTGGAAGCCTTTTATCTTGTCTATAGAATTGTCACTTGATCACTTTACTCCTGACCTTAATCAATTATTAGGACACATGCTAACCTTTGAGCAGGATCTTAAAGGAGACAATGATAGAAGTACAAGTCAAGCTATGTACTCCAAAGACAAGAAAAAGAATGGCAAGGGAAAGCAATCAAATGATGATGAAGGGAATTCAAATCAAGCCAACTTTACAAAAGGAAAGACAAATTTCAGAGGTAAAGGAAGAGGAGGTAAGAATAAAGATAATGCTAAAGCTTGTTGGATTTGTGGCAGAACAAATCATTTGGCAAATGATTGTTGGTATAACAATCAAAGTGGAGGATACAACAATCAGAATTATAGTCAAAGAGGTAGAGGAGGCAGAAACCAAAGAGGCAATTTCAGAGGAAGAGGTGGTAGGACATCATATGGTAGAGGAGGTGGAAGAAACTTCCAATCTCAGTCCTACAACAATAATTATTACAATTATGCATCAGATCAGAAGGATGACATGACTCTTATCCTGAATGCAACTCATGAATCAATGGGAGAAGATCAAAGAGTGTTTTATATTGACTCAGGGTGTAGCAACCATCTGAGTGGGAACTTATCCTTGATGACTGATATGGAAGCAAGGGTGAATGGACATACAGTTCAAACAGGTGACAATACCAAACATAAAGTGGAGAGCATTGGATCAGTGAAGACAAAGAGTGGAAGTACACTTCTGAGTAAGGTACTTTATGTCCCTACTATTCCTAAAAATTTGATAAGTGTAGGGCAAATTGTGGAGAAAGGATATGAAGTAAGATTTACAAATGATGGTGTCTATGTACAAGATCCAAATCAGGGATATAGAACCATAATTGCAGGTAAAAAGGAAGGAAGATTGTTTACTCTCAAAGTCCAAGGTAATGTAGGACATGCATTGTTTACCTATGGAGGTCAAAAGGTATCTGAATTAGACCTATGGCATAAGAGGCTAGGTCATTTCAATGAGAGAGCTATAAAGGAGATGTCAAAGAATCAGGTGGTGCTTGGATTGCCAAACATTGAAGGGCAACATATGGTGTACAAGTGTGAAGCTTGTCAATTAGGTAAAGCACATAAAGGTTCTTATAACAAATCAGGATACAAGTATTCAAACATGCTTGAATTGGTTCATACAGATGTATGGGGACCCTCAAGGGACTATAGTATAAATGGATCCAGATATTATGTGTTGTTTGTTGATGATGCAACCAGGTGGATTACTTTGTATGTAATCAAGGACAAATCAGAAGTCTTTAAGACATTCAAACATTTCCATGCTTATGCAGAAAGGATCACAGGACAAAAGCTAAAGAGGTTAAGATCAGATGGAGGGGGAGAGTATTTCTCAAAAGAGTTTGATGATTATTTGTGGAATGCAGGTATCAAAAGAGAAGTGACTTGCAGGTACTCCCCTCAACAGAATGGAGTAGCAGAAAGGAGAAATAGGACTCTTGTAGAGTTTGCAAGAGCCATGATGAAGGAAAAGAATTGTCCAAATTACTTATGGGCAGAGGCCATTAACACTGCAACATATCTTGTGAATAGGTTGCCTTGCAAAGCTTTGGATGGAGGAACCCCTTATGAAGCATGGTGGGGTAAGAAACCTAGTCTTGATCATTGTAAAGTATTTGGATGTATTGCATATGCTTATGTTCCTTCACAATTAAGACATAAGCTAGAACCAAAAGCAGAGAAGTATGTGTTTATTGGATATGATGATAGACAAATGGGTTACAGATTGTGGAGTCCATCCACAAAGCAATTTCTTGTTACTAAAGATGTGACATTTGATGAGCAAAACACATGGTATACAGGATCACCAAATGAGTATGCAGGTGTTGAAGAAATTCAAAGGAAAGGAAAGGCAAAGGTAAAAGGTTGTGAAGAAATTGTTGATGAAGTTGACTCAAGATGTAGAGTGCAGGATCATGTAGAAGAAGGGCCAAGATTTGATCCAGAATCAAATGAGGCTGAAACATCAAGAAGTGCAGAAATCAGAAGATCTACAAGGGAAAGGAAAGAGCCTATAAGGTATAGCTATGATACATCTTTCCTAACAACAAGAGATTATGCTTACATTGTGAAAACAGAAGAAGATCCAACCACTTATGAAGAAGCCAAAGGTAAACAAAATTGGGAGAAGGCAATGCAAGAAGAGTATGATGCTCTACTTGAAAATGAAACTTGGGAATTAGTACCAAGACTAAAGAATCAGAAAGTCATTGGATGCAAGTGGGTATACAAAACAAAGAGGTTTGCAGATGGTAAGGTGTCTAGATATAAGGCTAGACTTGTGGTTAAAGGTTATGCCCAAACTTATGGGGTAGATTATGATGAGACCTTTAGTCCTGTTGCTAAGATGTCTACAATTAGGACATTGATTGCTATTGCTGCTTGCAAAGGATGGAAATTATCACAATTGGATGTGAAGAATGCATTTCTTAATGGTTACATTGCAGATGAAGTATATATGGAGCAACCAGAAGGTTTCATGGAGTCAATTGGATCAGATTATGTGTGTAAGCTCAAGAGAGCTTTATATGGGTTGAAGCAAGCCCCAAGAGCTTGGAATTACAGATTGGTCAAGTTCTTGAATGAATGTGGTTTTCAAGCATCAAAGGCAGATAGTAGCTTGCTAGTGAAGGCAAGTGAAAATGGATATATTTACATGTGCATTTATGTTGATGATATTATTGTTACAGGAACAGATGCTCAAGGAATCAATGAACTCAAGAAGCAAATAGAGAAGGAGTTTAAGATAAGTGACTTGGGAAACTTATCTTATTTTCTAGGAATGCAGATTATGTATACTCAACATGGAGTATATGTTTCACAAGAAAGATATTTGAAGAATCTTTTGATCAAGTTTAACATGGAAGAGTGCAAGACCTCAACCACTCCATTGGAGGTAAATCATAAATTAAGCAGGTATGGAGGTGAAGAGTTCAATAACATGAAGAAATATCAGAGTTTGGTAGGTAGTTTGATCTATGCTACCTTGACAAGGCCAGATCTATCATATGCAGTAGGTGTGTTGTCACAATTCATGCATTGTCCAAAGAAGACTCATTGGATTGCAGCCCAAAGGGTACTCAGATATATCAAAGGAACCCTAAGTGAAGGTTTGTACTATGGTTTCACTTCTGACACAAGAATCAAAGTGTTTAGTGATGCAGATTGGGCAGGTGACTCAGATGATAGAAGGTCTACTCATGGATATCTATGTTATGTTGGAGACAAGTTAGTGTCTTGGTGTTCAAAGAAGCAACACACAGTTGCTTTATCATCCACAGAGGCTGAGTATAAGGGAATGGTAGAAGCTGCAAAAGAAGTTATATGGTTAAAGACCTTGATGAAAAGTTTTGAGACTGATCATAGTACTCCAATAATTTTTGGAGACAATATGAGTTCTTTGTATTTGGCAGCTAACCCTGTTTTTCATGCCAGGACTAAGCATATAGAGATTCAGTATCATTTCTTGAGGGAAAAGGTACTTGATAAAGAGATTGAAGTGATGTACACTTCAACAAAAGAACAAGTGGCAGATATGATGACAAAAAGCTTGGATGGACCTAAGCTACAGAGATTCAAGGAGATGGCAGGAGTGAAGAAGAATGGAATAATCACAATTAGTGATTGAGGGGGAGCTGTTGGAGCAAACCAATCACAAATTGGTGATTATACAGATCTTGGAGAATGCTTATGGTCAGAATGAAGCAAAGGAAGACATTTGCAAAATGAAGAAGAAGTCAGAATGTTGTCTTGTACACATATGTACATTAGCATAGTCATAGATGACTTAGATCTTTTGTTCAGTAAGAATTATGTACAAATTATCTATAAATACCTTGAGAAAAGTCGGGGCATGTATGGAGAGCACATGAGAGCATATGTGACAATAGTTACAAGTCAAGAATTAGGAAGATAGAAGCTATGAGATAGTGAAAAGTGAATTTGTGTTTGCTCTCATCACTCAGTTGTAATTTTCTGAGTTAATGAAGAAATATTGCGCCCGATCTTTTCGTGTCTGCTCCTTCTGTGTTTGATCATTTGTGAAATCCTTTTGAGGATATCTAAGTTGTTAGTTGATGAGCCTGTGACCTGAATTTCAGAGTCCAATTGTGAACAGGCTAGGAGAATTGTGAGTAGGAACATTCATATGTGTTGAATGTCTACAGTTCTCTGAAACAGGCGCAAAATTCGTGATTAATCTTTTGGTCAGTGCTCACTCCATAGTTTAAAGTTTTGTGCAAGCAAGAACTTAATCTTTAAGTTGGAAGGTGATCTACTCGTGGCTAAAAGCATTTGGCAAAACGGGTTAGATACTGTGAGAATCAAAGTTAAGAAGTTAGGGGTGTCTGAATCGACTTCTCAGAAGTACAATTTCTGACATAGGTAACTTGAGAAGATGATTTCTCAAGCTACACTTAATCTTTTGGAGTAATTCAACTTGGAATAGTTGCGCAATCTCTAAGAGATGATTCGTACAAAGTTTCATGAAAAACTTTACACGTTTGATAAGTCAATATAAGAAAATAGTGCAGCAGACTTTTCTGTGTATCACCTTCTTCACAGATTTGTTCATCTTTTGATAATTAGAAGTTGATCCTCTAAATGTGTGAAAGTTTTTGACTTATTCTTGGTATAGAGGTGCTCTAATCACAAGAATAAGTTGTTCTTTTGGAGATTAACATTCTCCATCAAAAGTCAATATGACTTAATCATTCATGTAATCACACCTACTAGCCTAAGTCGTGGAAAAAGTAGATGGTATGATTGAGGGAATATCTCCCTAAGTTTAGTGGAGAGATTGAAGGGAGCCAAAACTTGAATTCAAAATTCAAACTCCTTCAAAATTCTTATAAAAGCAATGTAAAAAGGTCGCGGGTGTGTGTCACTCCTCCCGAGGCAGTTCTGAGTCAATCATTGAGTGTGTGTGAGCTACACCATAGCCTACACCTCTGAGTACCATTGAGCATCACATTACATGCCAATGGGAATGTACAATCATTAGATTTAATCAATATACATATATTCATAGTCTCTGTTTTCTCTGAGTGACTACCTCCAACTCTGTCACCTTCCAAGAAGCATATCTCAAGATCTACTGAACCAAATTGGATGATTCAAAGCACATTGGAACAAGCTTGAAGCATACTATATGCCTACAAAATTTGAAGGTTATTGGAACAACCATCTGGGAGAAATCGCGCTCGAAGTGATCTCTGGTATTTCTCTGTATAGT
>CM035407.1:101217227-101219727 GCA_020310875.1 Ceratopteris richardii
AACATATCAAAGCAACACATGATCAACAGGTGTGATGCATGTCAAATTGGGAAGGCACAAAGACAACCATTCAACCACAAAGGCTACATCCACAACAACTTATTGGACTTAGTACACACAGATGTATGGGGACCAAGTCAAGAACCTTCATTGGCAGGATCAAGGTACTATGTCTCATTTATTGACGACCATAGTAGGTGGACTGTTCTATACTTTATCAAGAGTAAGAATGAAGTGTTTGATTGCTTCAAGAAGTATCTTGCACATGTGGAGAATCATACAGGTAGATCACTAAAGAAGCTCAGATCTGATGGAGGGGGAGAATACTTCTCCAAAGATTTTGATGAGTTCTTGCAGGATAAAGGTATCAAAAGGGAAGTGACTACCAGGTACTCTCCTCAACTAAATGGAATTGCAGAGAGGAGAAACAAGACATTGGTTGGATCAGCCCGAACAATGCTTGAAGAGAAGAAGTTGCCACATTATCTATGGGCAGAAGCTATTTCAACTGCAGTGTACCTTGTCAATCGACTACCATCCAAATCACTTCAAGGTATGACTCCTTATGAAGCATGGCATGGAAGAAAACCTAGTCTTGGACATTGCAAGGTTTTTGGTTGTTTAGCTTATGTTCATGTACCATCACAAATAAGAGGTAAGCTGGATGAAAGGGCAACAAAGGCAGTGTTTATTGGATATGATTCAACTCAGATGGGTTACAGGTTCTTCAATCCTTCAACCAAGCAATTCACTACAAGTAGAGATGTTGTGTTTGAAGAACACAGGTCTTGGTATGATGAAGACAAACAAAAGGTAACACTACCATATGATCTTGATTATGACTCTCATCAATTAGGAAGCAAGCATGATACACAGGTCCACGATCCAAGAAGTGATACAGACGATGACCAAGATGAAAGAGAAAGGGATTACAAGCTATGGAAGTCAAGAGGCAAAGCAAAGATGCAAGAGGTTGGAGAATGCTCCAAACAAGCACCTAGAAGATCAACAAGAGAGAAGAAACAACCAGAAAGGTATGGATATGATTCCACATTTGTTACAAAGCATTCAATCTACTTGGCAAAAGACTCTATTTCAGAGGAACCCTCAACCTATGAAGAGGCAAAGGGAAACCCTAATTGGGAAAAGGCCATGAACGAAGAGATAGATGCATTGAAGGAAATGGACACTTGGGATTTGGTTCCAATGTCGCCGAATCAAAAGGTAATTGGTTGCAGATGGGTATACAAAGTTAAAAGAAATTCAGATGGATCAGTTTGCAGGTACAAGGCAAGATTAGTTGCCAAAGGATGCTCACAAACTCATGGTATAGACTATGAGGAAACATTCTCACCAGTTGCAAAGATGACGACAATCAGGACATTGATAAGTGTAGCTGCTGCAAGGAATTGGAGACTCCTCCAACTTGATGTGAAAAATGCATTCTTAAATGGTTGGATAAGTGAAGAGGTATACATGTCACAACCACCAGGTTTTGAAAACCCTAATCATCCATCTTATGTTTGCAGACTTAAGAAAGCATTGTATGGATTGAAACAAGCTCCAAGAGCTTGGAATTAGAGGTTGGTTACATATCTTCAAGACCAAGGGTTCAAAGCTAGCAGCTCCGATCCTTCTCTATTCATCAAAAGGGATCACAATGAGGTTATCTATCTATGTGTATATGTAGATGATATTATTGTGACAGGTGATGATCTAAATGGCATTCAAAGGATCAAGAGACACATGCAAGAGGAGTTCAAAATCAGTGACCTAGGTGAGCTCACATATTTCCTAGGTATGCAGGTGATATATACAGATGAAGGAATGTATTTCACTCAAAGAAGATACATTCAGGATCTTCTTCTCAAGTTCAAAATGGAGAACACTAAACCTGCAGGTACACCTTTGGAGATGAATCATAAACTTAGTGTTTATGAAGGTGAGAAAATTGAAGACATTAAAGAGTATCAAAGCTTGGTAGGTAGCTTGATATATGCTACTCACACAAGGGCAGACATCTCATATAGTGTGGGAGTGCTTAGTCAGTTCATGCACTCACCAAGAAGACCACACATGGATGCGGCTAAGAGAGTACTTAAGTATCTCAAAGGTACAATCAACGAAGGTATATTCTATCCTTACTCTTCCGATTTGGATATCAAAATCTACTCAGATGCAGATTGGGCAGGAGCTAAGGATGATAGAAAAAGTACATCTGGTTACTTAGCATTTGCAGGTTCGAAGCTAGTGTCATGGAGTTCCAAGAAGCAACCAACAGTTGCTTTATCCTCAACTGAAGCAGAGTACAGAGGCTTGACCATAGCAACTCAAGAGGCAATATGGTTAAAAGCATTGTATACAGATTTGGGACTTGTGAGTTCCAAACCTCACATATTTGGGGATAATGTAAGTTCCATGCATCTAGCGGCAAATCCTATTTTTCATGCGAGAACCAAGCATATAGAAGTCCATTATCACTTCATCAAGGAGAAGCTCA
>CM035407.1:101224727-101237227 GCA_020310875.1 Ceratopteris richardii
ATTTTGGAACGTGGAAGAAAACTGGAAAAAGATGTACACATATGTACAGTAGTATAGTCAAGTTGTAAGCTTGTACAAATTTATCTATAAATACCTGAGAAAGTGTCGGGGCAGATATGAGAGAGAAAGAAATGAGAGTATGAGAGGCATATACGAGAGAAGAGAGGCATAGATGAGAAGAATGAGAAATTAGATGTCATGAGACATATGAAAAGTTAGTTGAGTTTTCCTCTCATCACTCAACTGTAACTTTCTGAGTAATCGAAGAAATATTGCGCCGAAATTTCTGTGTGTTCTTCATCTGTGATAGATGATTTGTGAAATCTTTTTGAGGATATCTAAGTCTATAGTTAATAAATCTATAGCTTAAGTTTCAGAGTTTAATTGTAAACAGAAACCGAGAATTGTCAGTAGGAACATTCATATGTGTTGAGTGTTCAAAGTTTACTGAAACAGGTGCACTTCCAGTGATCAATGTTTTGATCATTTCTCAGTGCATACTTTAAAGTTTTGCATGAGTGAGGGCTTAATCTTTAAGTTAGAAGATAAGCTACTCGTAACCAGAAGCATTTGCTTAAACGGGTTCTATTCAAGGAGAACTAAGTCTTAGAAGTTACAGGTGTGAAGTTGACTGTTCAGAATGACAGTTTCAGACATAGGTAACTTGTGAAGGTGATTTCTCAAGTTATACTAAACCTTTTGAGTAACTTTAACTTGAAGGAGGTGCGCAATCTCTAGGCGACACTCCATACAAAGTTTCATAAAAACCTTTACATGTTTGTCGGATTAATTTGAAGAAATTGTGCAGCAGACTTTTGTGTTGTGAAGTTTTTGACTTACTCTTGGTATAGAGGTGCTCTAATCACAAGAGTAGGTTGTTCTTTTGGAGATTAACACTCTCCATCAGTGGTATCAGAGCAAGAGACATCAAAATCAAAGAAAGGAGGTTCCCGATTGCTGCGGTTACAAAGAATTCAACAACTGAAGAACTAAAAGGTGAAAGCTTGAAGGCAAAACCTGAGGAAGAGATCATACGATAGCAAGAAAGACAAACGGAGTCTAATTTGAAGCAAAGGTACATACATTATTCATAAAGGTTGAAGATTTCAACACACAGGAAGACACAAGATGGGAGATTCTCTGCAGATAGAGAAACTGGATAGGGAAAACTATCCTGCGTGGTCAATGAGGATGGAAGCTCATCTTATGAGCAAAGATTTGATAGCTTATATCACAGGAGAAGAAGAAAAGCCACAGTTCAGAGATCCTAGTGTTCCGACTAGGGAAGAGTTAGCAGATTTGAAAAACTGGATGAAGAAAGATGCTCAAGCTAGAAGCATTATCTATATGGCAGTCAATGATTACTTGTTACCTCATATTCGAGGTCTTGAAAGTGCAACTGACATTTGGAATGCTTTGGAGGAGCATTTCCAGAATACTACTAAGTCAAGGAAGGCATCCTTATGGGCAGAGTTTACAACCTTCAAGAAGAAGGCTTCTCAGTCCATTTCAGATTATGTGACAAGGATGAAAGACATTGCAGATGCATTAGGAGCTGTTGATGAAGACATTGAGGAGGATAAATTGGTAAGACAAATTCTTACAGGCTTAAGAGGTGATGACAAATGGAAGCCGTTTATTTTGTCTACAGAGTTATCACTTGATCATTTCACTCCAGATTTAAATCAGTTGCTAGGACATATGCTAACATTTGAGAATGATGTTAAAGGAGATGGTGACAAGAGTGCAGGTCATGCAATGTACTCAAAAGATAAAAAGAAGAATAGCAAAGGAAAGCAACAAGCAAATGAAGATGAAGGAACAACTAGCCAAGCCAACTTCCTAAGAGGAAGAGGAGGTGGCAAAGGTAGAGGAAAAGGCAGAAACAACAAAGATGGAGGCAAAGCTTGCTGGATTTGTGGTAAGACAAATCATTTAGCTAATGATTGTTGGCACAATACTCAAAGTAATAATGGATATAGTCAAAGTTACAATGCAAGAGGAAGAGGTGGCAGAAATCAAAGAGGAAATTTCAGAGGCAGAGGTGGTAGGAGTTACTTTGGAAGAAATGCAGGTAGAGGATTCCAAAGTCAACAATATAACAATACCTACTACAATTACGCTTCAGAACAGAAGGAGGATTCAACATTGATATTGAATGCTACTTGTGAAAGGCAGAGTGAAGATCAAAGAGTCTTCTACATTGACTCAGGATGTAGCAATCACCTGAGTGGAAACATATCATTGATGACTGATTTGGAGAATAAAGTTTCTAATCATGTTGTTCAAACAGGTGACAACACAAAGCATAAAGTGAAGTCGATTGGATCAGTGAAAGCTAAAGACGGTAGTACCTTATTGGGTAAGGTTTTGTATGTTCCTACAATTCCTAAGAATTTGATAAGTGTAGGACAAATTGTTGAAAAGGGATATGAAGTAAGATTCACTAATGAAGGAGTATACGTGGAAGATCCCAGTCAAGGGTATAAACAGATTGTTTCAGGAAAAAAAGAAGCAAGACTGTTTACACTGAAGATTCAAGGTAATATTGGTCATGCCATGTTTACATATGAAGGACAGAAAATTTCTGAGTTAGATCTTTGGCACAAGAGGCTTGGACATTTCAATGAAAGAGGTATTAAAGATATGGTTAACAATGGTTCGGTGCTTGGATTGCCTAATGTTGCAGGTCAACATATGACATACAAATGTGAGGCATGTCAATTAGGTAAAGCTCATAAGAATTCTTACTCCAAGCATGGTTTTATGTACTCAGAGAAGCTTGAGCTGGTACACACAGATGTGTGGGGACCATCAAAGGATTTCAGTATAAATGGATCAAGATATTATGTGATTTATGTTGATGATGCTACTAGATGGATCACTATCTATGTGATCAAGGATAAGTCAGAAGTATTCAATACATTCAAACATTATCATGCATATGCAGAAAGAACTACAGGTCATAAACTGAAGAGACTAAGATCAGATGGAGGGGGAGAGTATTTCTCCAACGAATTCAGTGACTACTTATGGAATGCAGGTATAAAAAGGGAAGTTACTTGCAGATATTCTCCTCAACAAAATGGTGTAGCAGAAAGAAGGAA
This sequence comes from Ceratopteris richardii, assembly GCA_020310875.1. Taxonomy (NCBI): domain Eukaryota; kingdom Viridiplantae; phylum Streptophyta; class Polypodiopsida; order Polypodiales; family Pteridaceae; genus Ceratopteris; species Ceratopteris richardii. Next base: position 101,227,835 of record CM035407.1, read on the forward strand.
TAGGACTCTTGTTGAGTTTGCAAGGTCCATGATGAATGAGAAAAATTGCCCTAATTATTTGTGGGCTGAAGCTGTAAATACAGCTACTTATTTGGTCAATAGGTTACCATGTAAAGCCTTGCAGGGTATGACACCATATGAAGCTTGGTGGGGTAAAAGACCTACCCTAGATCATTGCAGAGTATTTGGATGTGTGGCATATGCATATGTGCCATCACAATTAAGACACAAATTGGAACCTAAAGCTGAAAAATATGTTTTCATTGGTTATGATGATAGACAGATGGGATACAGATTGTGGAATCCATCCACAAAACATTTTCTGGTTTCGAAAGATGTTACGTTTGATGAACAAAGTTCTTGGTATGCAGGAACAGTTAATAACAATACAGGTGATGAAGAAGAAGTGAGTCAAAAGAAAGGTAAATCAAAGGTTCAAATAATTGATGAAGAAGAAAATTATGAAGTGCAGGAAGAAGTTGAAGAAAGGCCAAGATTTGATCCTGAGTGTGAAGAACCAGAAACCTCAAGGACTGGAGAACTCAGAAGGTCATCAAGAAATAGATGGCAACCTACAAGGTGTTGATGTATGAAACACCACAAGAAATGAATTAAGGTGACACTAGAACACCTCTATGGTCACCATTAACTCATTGCCACTCCAAACTTTGAGAAATGATAGCCTAAAGTGAGAACTTTGCTTCTACAGAAATTCCTAGTCACTGAAATGACATACCTTCAGTATTTTGCTAATTTCTCCTAGCTCAAGTATGCTTTCTCCATGAAACTTTATAGGCTGAAACTAGAAGAGTAGAGCTTTCCAACAAGCTATCATATGCATCAAACGGAGCTCTAGAACTCAAGTTATGGCCCTCACAAGATGACCATGTATGACCTTCCAAAACTGGAAAACTTGCTTGTTTTAGTAAGAGCGCCTGTTTAAAATTAGAATTCGATGCCTAGCATCGACTTGCAACGAGAATTCGATGCCAGGCATCGACTTGGAGTGTTTTTGGCCACTTTTCAGCAGGGATTCGATGCCGGGCATCGACTTCCCGCATAAAGTCTTGATCTTTTGGACACCAAAACTAGAGGTGATTTCATGCACACTTAGAATATGACTTATCAACTGGAATTCGATGCCAGGCATCGAGTTGCTCCAACAACATCATGTTTTTCAAACACTTCAGTACTGAATGAAAAATATAAATGAAAATATGACTTATCAGCCAAGATTCGATGCCAGGCATCGAATTGCTCAGAAAACTTGAACTTTTGAATTCATCACACAGTAGGCAAACATGGAGATGATGGAGAGAGACTCATACACAGAACTTTACTCAGTTCTTTCTCACAGCTATGAAAACTCAGAATTTTTACAGATGCTTTCTCACTCAGAGAAGCCCGACTATTCTCAGTCATACAAAAATGAGTTCTTCTCACTTTCTCTCTCTCTCTCCGCGTCAGTTGATACAAACTAACTTATATAGATTTTCTCATTCCCGTGATTTAAAAAAAAAAACTTCTAGAACTAAAGTGAACTAACTTTACAAGTATGATACACTTGTGAATTTGTCCCTTCACATAGGCATGGGGTTTTCTTTCTAAGATTTAACCTTCAAATATATGTCCAATTAGTGATTGTTTCTCCAACAGCTCCCCCTCAATCATTAATTGACATTCTCTGTTCCTTCATATCTTCTTCTTTTCTTTTATTCCTGCCATGCTTTTGAATCTGCTAGTCTTCACACCATCCAAGCTCTTTGTCATTATGTCTGCTAACTGATCTTTAGTAGAAATGTACTCCACTTCAATCTCCTTCTCCATTACCTTTTCTCTGAGAAAATGATACTGTATCTCTATGTGCTTTGTCCTTGCATGAAATACTGGATTTGCTGCAAGATAAAGTGAACTCATATTATCTCCACGTATTGTAGGTGTACCTTGATCAATGCCTAAGCTTTTGAACAATGTCTGCATCCATATGACCTCCTTAGCTGCTTCCACAAGTCCTTTGTACTCAGCTTCAGTTGATGATAATGCTACTGTATGTTGTTTCTTTGAACACCAACTTACAAGCTTATCACCAATGTATATCATGTAACCATGAGTTGATCTTCTGTCATCTTGGTTACCTGCCCAGTCTGAGTCACTGTAGGCTCTCAACTTCAAATCTGATGTAAAAGGATAATATAATCCTTCCTTTATAGTTCCTTTGATATATCTGAGAACTCTTTGACCTGCAATCCAATGTGGGTCCTTTGGACAATGCATGAATTGTGACAAAACTCCCACTGCATAACTAAGATCAGGTCTTGTTAGTGTAGCATAAATCAAACTACCCACAAGAGATTGATACTTCCTCATATCTTTGTAGTCTGCACCATCATATTTACTGAGCTTGTGATTAACTTCAAGTGGAGTTGAAGCTTCTCTGCAATTTTCCATATCAAACTTCTTCAATAGATTTAGAAGATACCTTTCTTGTGATACATATATGCCATGATCTGTATAAGTGACTTCCATTCCAAGAAAGTATGATAACTTTCCTAGGTCACTGATCTTAAACTCTTTCTCAAGTAATCTCTTTACCTCCTTGATTCCTTCATCTGAAGTACCTGTGATTATAATGTCATCTACATAAATACAAATGTAGATTGTACCTTCCTCTGTTCTTCTGATAAGTAGACTTGGGTCTGCTTTTGAACTTTGATATCCAAGATCATTGAGATACTTCACCAGTCTATAGTTCCAAGCTCTTGGAGCTTGCTTCAATCCATACAATGCTCTTCTCAACCTGCAAACAAAATTTGGATACCTGAAATCTATAAACCCTTGAGGTTGTTCCATGTATACCTCATCTGATATGTATCCATTCAAGAACGCATTCTTTATATCCAATTGACTCAAAGTCCATCCTTTTGAAGCTGCAATAGCAATGATTGTCCTTATAGTTGACATCTTAGCTACAGGACTGAATGTCTCATCATAATCTATGCCATAGGTCTGGGCATAGCCTTTCACCACCAATCTAGCTTTGTATCTGGCTATACTTCCATCTGCAAGCTTCTTCACTTTATAAACCCATTTATTTCCAATTACTTTCTTACCATTTGGTTTAGGAACAAGTTCCCATGTCTTGTTCTCCTCCAGTGCATTGAACTCTTCCTTCATTGCTTCTTCCCATTGCTTTTTACATTTAGCTTCATCATAGTTCTGAGGTTCTTCATCATCTTTGACCATATATGCATAGTTCTTTTGAGTTATGTAAGAAGTATCATAAGAATACCTTTCTGGTTGTCTCCTTGTCCTGCTTGACCTTCTTGGTTCACATTCTTCATAAGTTTCTGGATACACCTCTTCATCAAATATAGGAGCTTCTTCATTCATTCTTGTTAATCCACTTCTGGATGTACTTGCTTGCATATAGTCTTCATCTCTATTCACCTGCACAATTGATTTTCCTTTCTCACATCTTCTTACCTCTTCTTCAAAATTTTCAGCTGTATGACTTTGATCTGCATACCAACTTTTCTGTTCATCAAATGTAACATCTCTAGAAACAATAAATTGTTTGGTTAGAGGATTCCACAATCTGTAACCCATCTGCTTTTCATCATAACCAATGAACACATATTTTTCTGCCTTTGGTTCAAGTTTATGCCTAAGTTGTGATGGCACATAAGCATATGCAATTGATCCAAACACTCTACAATGATCTAGTGTTGGTTTCTTACCCCACCAAGCTTCATATGGAGTCATTCCATTCAGAGCTGCACATGGTAATCTATTCACAAGATATGTAGCTGTATTTACAGCCTCAGCCCAAAGATAATTTGGACAGTTCTTCTCCTTTAGCATAGCTCTAGCAAACTCAACCAAAGTCCTGTTCCTTCTTTCTGCTATACCATTTTGTTGTGGTGTATACCTGCAAGTTATTTCTCTCTTAATACCTGCATTCCAAAGATAATCATTGAACTCTTGGGAGAAGTATTCTCCCCCTCCATCAGACCTCAGTCTCTTAAGCTTTTGACCTGTGACTCTCTCTGCATATGCATGAAAATGCTTGAAAGCTCCAAACACTTCTGATCTTTCCTTCAAAACATATAATGTTATCCATCTTGTAGCATCATCAATGAAAAGAACATAATACCTTGAGCCACTGATAGATCCTTCTTTTGTTGGTCCCCATACATCTGTATGAATGAGCTCAAGTACTCCATCATGTTTGAATCCTTTCTTTTGAAATGGTAACCTGTGTGCTTTACCCATTTGACATGCTTCACATTTATAAACCATATGTTGACTTTGCACATTTGGTAATCCTAGTACAGACTGATTAGCAACCATAGCTTTAATTCCAAATGACCTAATCTCTTATGCCAGAGATCAAGTTCTGTAATCACTGCTTCACCATGTGTGAGCAAAGCTTGACCAATGTTTCCTTGCACTCTTAAAGTAAAGAGTCTACCTTCTTTCTTACCAGAGACAATCTGATTATATCCATTCTCTGGATCTTCCACAAATACTCCTTCATTTGTAAACCTGACTTGAAAACCTTTTTCAACTATCTGTCCCACACTAATCAAGTTTTTAGGTATTGTAGGAACATACAAAACATTGGTTAGCAAATCTGCTCCACTCTTGCATTTCACTTTTCCAATTGAATGTACACTATGTCTTGTATTATCACCAGTTTGAACTGTGTGACTAGAAATGCCTTTTTCCAAATCTGACATCAATTCTATGTTTCCTGACAAATGATTAGAACATCCAGAGTCAATGTAGAATACCTTTAGATCTTCTTTATCTGATGTGTTGATTGAGTTCATCATCAATGATGTATGACTTTCATTCTGTGTGTCATTTGCATAGTTGTAGTAGGTGGTGTTGTAGGATTGATTCTGTCCCCAACTTCTTCCTCCACCTCTACCATAGCCTCCTCTTTGACTTTGTCTACCTCTTTGATAATTACTTTGATATCTTCCACCTCGACCTCTGCTATTGTTGTTTTGATTCTGGTTTGATCCTTGTTGGTTGTGCCAACAGTCATGAGCCAAATGATTACTCAATCCACAGATCCAGCAAGCCTTTTTGTTGTTATTTTGATTACCTCTTCCTCTTCCAAAACCTCTTGCTCTTCCTCTGCCAGTGCCTTTACCTCTTGCATAATAAGCTTGAGAATTAGACTCCTCTTCATCCTTTGCTTTACCTTTATCTCCTTTCTTCTTCTTCTTCATGTACATTGCAGAACTTTGACCTTTATCTCCATCTCCCTTCAAGTCTTGCTCATATGTGAGCATCAAACCAAGCAACTGGTTCAAATCTGGAACATAATGATTTAATGAAAGTTCTGTTGATAAGACAAAAGGTTTCCACCTTTCATCCCCTCTCAAGCCTGCAAGTAGTTGAGCAATCAATCTGTGATCTTCAACATCTTCATCTATGGATCCAAGACTATCTGCTAGATCCTTCATCTTAGTGACATAATCACTAATGGTTTGACTTGGCTTCTTCTTGAATGTTGTAAACTCTGACCATAGACTTGCTTTCCGTGCTTTAGTAGTGCTTTGGAAATGATATTCCAATGCATTCCATATATCTTCTGATGATTCCAATCCTCTGATGTGTGGTAGCAAATGATCTGAGATTGTATTGTAGATGTAGGCTTTTGCACTTGCATCCTTCTTCTGCCAATGCTTTAAAGCATCAAGTTCTTCTTTCTTTGGTCGGCTTTCATCTTCAAATACTGGCTTCTCTTCTTCACCTGTAACATATATCATGAGATCCTTACTCATAAGTAAGGCTTCCATTCTCATTACCCATGCCGGGTAATTATCTCTGTCCAGTTTGTCAATGGAGATATGATCTGCCATAGTTCTTTCCTTCTGCTGCAACCTGTGAGCTTAAAGGATAAAGGATAATACCTTTTGAAGTTCTTTGTGTATGAGGATACTTTTGAAGTAACCTTTTGATGCCTTGTGTCTTCAAATGCTTCACCTTTGAAACTTTAATGGAAAACTTTACAAAACTTCTCGTACCTTTGCCGCCTTCTGCTCTTTAGGACCTTTCTGCTCTGATACCACTTGTTGATGTATGAAACACCACAAGAAATGAATTAAGGTGACACTAGAACACCTCTATGGTCACCATTAACTCATTGCCACTCCAAACTTTGAGAAATGATAGCCTAAAGTGAGAACTTTGCTTCTACAGAAATTCCTAGTCACTGAAATGACATACCTTCAGTATTTTGCTAATTTCTCCTAGCTCAAGTATGTTTTCTCCATGAAACTTTAGAGGCTGAAACTAGAAGAGTAGAGCTTTCCAACAAGCTATCATATGCATCAAACGGAGCTCTAGAACTCAAGTTATGGCCCTCACAAGATGACCATGTATGACCTTCCAAAACTGGAAAACTTGCCTGTTTTAGTAAGAGCGCCTGTTTAAAATTAGAATTCGATGCCTAGCATCGACTTGCAACGAGAATTCGATGCCAGGCATCGACTTGGAGTGCTTTTGGCCACTTTTCAGCAGGGATTCGATGCCGGGCATCGACTTCCCGCATAAAGTCTTGATCTTTTGGACACCAAAACTAGAGGTGATTTCATGCACACTTAGAATATGACTTATCAACTGGAATTCGATGCCAGGCATCGAGTTGCTCCAACAACATCATGTTTTTCAAACACTTCAGTACTGAATGAAAAATATAAATGAAAATATGACTTATCAGCCAAGATTCGATGCCAGGCATCGAATTGCTTAGAAAACTTGAACTTTTGAATTCATCACGCAGTAGGCAAACATGGAGATGATGGAGAGAGACTCATACACAGAACTTTACTCAGTTCTTTCTCACAGCTATGAAAACTCAGAAGTTTTACAGATGCTTTCTCACTCAGAGAAGCCCGACTATTCTCAGTCATACAAAAATGAGTTCTTCTCACTTTCTCTCTCTCTCTCCGCGTCAGTTGATACAAACTAACTTATATAGATTTTCTCATTCCCGTGATTTAAAAAAAAAAACTTCTAGAACTAAAGTGAACTAACTTTACAAGTATGATACACTTGTGAATTTGTCCCTTCACATAGGCATGGGGTTTTCTTTCTAAGATTTAACCTTCAAATATATGTCCAATTAGTGATTGTTTCTCCAACACAAGGTACAGTTATGATACTTCATTTTTGGCTACGAAAGATTATGCTTACATAATGAAAGCAGATGAAGACCCTTCTACATATGAAGAGGCAAAAGGTAAGGAAAAATGGGAGAAAGCTATGCAAGAAGAACATGATGCATTGGTGGAAAATCAGACATGGGATTTAGTTCCTAAACCAAATAGCCAGAAGATTATTGGATGCAAGTGGGTCTACAAGACCAAAAGATTTGCAGATGGAAGTGTGTCTAGATACAAAGCTAGACTTGTTGTCAAAGGGTTTGCTCAAACATATGGAGTTGATTATGATGAGACTTATAGTCCAGTGGCAAAGATGACAACCATCAGAACAGTCATAGCTGTTGCTGCGAGCAAAGGTTGGAAGTTATGTCAGTTAGATGTGAAAAATGCTTTTCTGAATGGTTATATTTCAGATGATGTGTTCATGGAGCAACCTCAAGGGTTCAGAGATAAAAAATATCCAGATCATGTGTGCAAGCTCAAGAGAGCTTTGTATGGCTTGAAGCAGGCTCCAAGAGCGTGGAATTATAGACTTGTAAAGTTTTTGAAAGAACTTGGTTTTCAGGTGTCTGAAGCAGATAGTAGTCTGTTTATAAAAGCAAGTGATAATGGTTTCATATACATGTGCATATATGTTGATGATATAATCCTTACAGGAACAGATGAGTCAGGTATACAAAGACTCAAGAAGCAAATGGAAAAGGAGTTCAAGATAAGTGACTTGGGAGACTTGTCATATTTCTTGGGTATGGAGATCACATATACTCAGCATGGAGTATTCGTGACCCAAGAAAGATATTTGAAGAACTTGTTAATCAAGTTTAAAATGAATGATTGCCAGATAGCACCTACTCCAATGGAGGTGAATCACAAATTGAGTAAGTTTGGAGGTGAAGAATTTAAGGATGTGAGACAATATCAGAGTTTGGTTGGTAGTCTTATCTATGCTACTTTAACCAGACCTGATTTATCATATGCAGTAGGAGTATTGTCTCAATTCATGCACTGTCCAAGGAAAGAACATTGGATTGCAGGACAAAGGGTGTTGAGGTACATTAAGGGTACACTCAAAGAAGGTTTGTATTATGGTTTTACATCAGATACAAATATCAAAATATACAGTGATGCAGATTGGGCAGGTAATCCAGATGACAGAAGGTCAACCTATGGATACATGTGTTATGTGGGAGATAAGCTAATCTCATGGTGTTCCAAGAAGCAACATACAGTTGCTTTGTCTTCTACCGAAGCTGAGTACAAAGGCATGGTTGAAGCCGCAAAGGAAGTGATTTGGCTAAAGACTTTAATGAAGAATTTTGACATTATACAGAGGACACCAATTATATTTGGAGATAATATGAGTTCATTATATTTAGCTGCTAATCCTGTTTTTCATGCCAGGACTAAACACATTGAGATTCAGTATCACTTTCTAAGAGAGAAGGTGATGGATAAAGAGATTGAAGTAATTCATACTTCAACGAAAGATCAAATAGCTGATATGCTTACAAAAAGTTTGGATGGACCTAAGTTACAAAGGTTTAAAGATATGGCAGGAATAAAGAAGACAGAGAAAACCTCAATTGATGATTGAGGGGGAGCTGTTGGTGCAAGACAATCAACAATTGAAGGTCTTTAAGTCCGCAGAAACTTCAACAAAAATTTCTTTAAAAAAGGTCACCGGAAGGGCACCGGAACAGTACCGGAAGGTCACAGTAAAGTCACCGGAATGTTACCGGAAATGATTGCTTTTACAGTTTTCAGTTCATGAAGAGTTGAAGGATGAAAGGAGGAAGAAAAGAACAAATTTTGGAACGTGGAAGAAAACCGGAAAAAGATGTACACATATGTACAGTAGTATAGTCAAGTTGTAAGCTTGTACAAATTTATCTATAAATACCTGAGAAAGTGTCGGGGCAGATATGAGAGAGAAAGAAATGAGAGTATGAGAGGCATATACGAGAGAAGAGAGGCATAGATGAGAAGAATGAGAAATTAGATGTCATGAGACATATGAAAAGTTAGTTGAGTTTTCCTCTCATCACTCAACTGTAACTTTCTGAGTAATCGAAGAAATATTGCGCCGAAATTTCTGTGTGTTCTTCATCTGTGATAGATGATTTGTGAAATCTTTTTGAGGATATCTAAGTCTATAGTTAATCAATCTATAGCTTAAGTTTCAGAGTTTAATTGTAAACAGAAACCGAGAATT
>CM035407.1:101244727-101249727 GCA_020310875.1 Ceratopteris richardii
ATCTACCATGGTATTTACATGCTCATCTCGAGCCCTTTTTTCCTCCAATAGATTTTCCTGCATTTTTGCGTAAGCAAGAGTGTTCTGGATCTCAATGTATTCCTCTTTGTCCTGCATCCATCCTACTGGGATTTCTTGAATTGTAAAAGAACATTCCTCACTAGTATGTTTTACCTTGTCTTTAACTATAGTAACTTCCTTCTTTGTTGTTGTTGCATCCTCCTCCAAGTTGTGCTTGAGAGGTGTCTTCCTCCCCCTTCTGTGGTCTGTGATGGGTACTCCCAATCCATCAATCTGAACTTTATCCTCATTTTTGTCATAACATTCATCTGTGCAAGAATTATTTAGAAAAACTCAAAAATAAGAGGAAGATTTGATTGCTTGTAGCCAATTCACAATGTCTTCCTCCTCCTCGAACTCTATTTGTGGTTGGTCCTCCATTCCTTGTTCCATGCAAATGCTAACTGATTGCATCATGCCGGTGTTCCCTTGATGATCTCGACCCTCCTCTAAATATATCTCTGTAAGTTCTTGCCCTTTCTTTTGTACCGACATAGTATCTTTACCCTAGTCATGAATGACACTTGCATGCCTCAGCCGGTCTTCCAATCAAGAGGGGAAATCCCCCCTCTACCTGGGGCAGTCTTAATACCACAAAATCCAAAATGAAGAGATTACCTTGTACTTTTGGTGGAACTTTTGGGATCACCCCCATTGGCCTTACTTTGCTTTGATCTACCAAAGTAACGTTGAAGTGGGCTGGTTTGGATGGATGTAGGCCAAGCTTCTCCATGGTATGCTCAGGCATCAAATTTATGCCAGACCCACCATTCATAATGAATCCTTGCAGCTTTAATCCTTTAATTGTTATTGTCAGTCTAGGACTCTTATAGTCAATATGAGGTGCTTCTTCTACACCCTTCCCTTGGCCTAAGGTAGTAGTCTTGGCCACCAAGGTGGATGAGGAAGCCTCATCAATAATCTACAGTACTTCAGACCTGAATTTGGCATCCATGTTTATCAATTCAAGAATACTAATCTCTGTTTTTAATTGACTTGAATAATCTTGAAGCTCCAGATTCCCTAAGGTCAATTTTGATGTTTGATTTCTCAAGTTCCTTGTGGTCTTGGCTATATGAATTCCCAATGAAATCGTAAGTTTTTGAAAATCTTCTTTTTGTGTTACCTCTTCACATTTTGTTGAACTTTCTCTTGTTTGGCATCTTCATATATAACTGATTTTCTATGATGCCCCCTCTAATCTTTGTCACTTCCAAAAGTAATTGATTCCTGGTTTGGTTCTTCTAGAATTTTCCCTTTGCTTTTTGTCTGCATGACCATGGAGTCAATTTCTTCTAATTGTACCACTCTAGTGGATGGCGATTGTACAACAGTGGATCCTTTTTTGCTCCATGATTATTTACCGTGATCATTTGGAGATGGGGCCCATATATAGATGCTTTGTTTTGTGAGCAATAATTTGTATAATGATCCTTGGCATCTGGGCAATTCTTACAAGGGAGAGCATTTTCTGGTAGGGTGCGTTGACTTTGATAATGTCCACACTCTCCACACCTAAAACAGATAATTGGCCTTCTAGGCCCATTTCCATAATTACCTCTAGGTCTTTGATCGTAGTTGTTACCTTGGCTAGGGGCTGCCCCTATTACATTGGTTGAGAGTTGAGCACCTCCTTGTATAATGATCCTTGGCATCTGGGCAATTCTTACAAGGGAGAGCATTTTCTGGTAGGGTGCATTTACTTTGATAATGTCCACACTCTCCACACCTAAAATAGATAATTGGCCTTCTAGGCCCATTTCCATAATTACCTCTAGGTCTTTGATTGTAGTTGTTACCTTGGCTAGGGGCTGCCCCTATTACATTGGTTGAGAGTTGAGCACCTCCTTGTGCCTAATAAGGTTGTGCAAGCATCCCTCTTGATTGACATTCATGGGCCTCATGACCAACTTTCCTGCATAGCTGGCAAGTTATACTTAACAATGGACATTCACTTACCACATGACTCTGCTTGCTGCACATGGTACACCATAGCCCACTTTTGATGCCACCCCCTTTGAGTTCTTGCAACTCTTGTCGAAGCTAAACCAGTTCTTCTACTTGGGCTTCCTCTTACTTTTGTAGCTTCAATGCTTCAATTTCCCTCCTCAACCAAGTCACAACACTCTCCTCTTCTTTATGGGGCTTATTCATTTTTAAGCTCTCAAGCTCTTTCCTTAGTTGAATTACTCGGCCTTCAAGTTCTACAGGATATGACAAATTGGAAGAGCTTGCCCCCTACTGCTGTCTAATTTGTTCCAATCTTGTAGCTATATTAATAAATTCTTATATTGTTGCTGTCGGTAAAACCAACTTCTTTATTTTACATTGTGTTGATATGGGAACTGTTTTACCTAGCCACTTCTTGATAAAAAATCATGGGGAGGGTCTAGCAGTTTGGCTATTAATGCCTTAGCTCTTGTAACAAATTGTGGGAAGGTCTCCCTAGGATCTAGTCTTAAATTTTCTAATTCTTCAATAATGTTTTCAATTGTGTTCCCTTTTTGGAACTACGTCCTAAATGATTCTTTCATCAAGTCCCATGTGATGAAATGGTTGTCAGCAAACTGACTAAACCATTTGTCTGCTAGGCTTTCTAATGTTGCAGGAAAAAGAATCACACATGCGTCCTCTCTTCCCATCAGACCCCTTGCTTTACATAATGCTAAGAATCTCCTAATGTGCTCATCCAGGTCTTCTTGTGCTAGCCCTTTGAAGGAAAGAAATTTGATATTCAATCTAGAAAGTAAAGTTTCCAAATCTACCTAGGCTTCCATATTCTTTACTGATGATGTCCATGACGATGGGATAGTTGATCTTTGAATAACCTTCCTTCTTGTTGATTTGCAAGGGACCCTCAAGCTTTGAGACTGGGTGGCGATCATGAGCTATTCATACTCCTCTTAGTTTAAGAGAATTCCAATGGAAGAAAGATTACCTCTTAAGTTAGTACAGTACTGTAGGTACCCTTGAACTCTTCTACACTTTGCGATTTGCTTCTCCTATGCTCAAATCACCTTGTGGTGTGTGCCAAATCTTTGTTGGGGGATTCTTGTGCAGAAAGGGATTTGGGTGTTTGTAGGAGAAGGGAGAAATATAAGAAGAAAGATACAAACATTGGAAGCTTCTGTAGATTGATTATAAGGAGAAAAGTACAATGGTGATGGACAATACAATCCAATTGCTCTCTGTGCAAAATCCCAAGGAATGCACAATCAAAAAAGTTACAAAAGTACCCAAGGCTCTTGCTGTCGCCAACCTTCTCTACACCAGACCTCTGTTGGTGTAATTTGCAAGCCCTCACACTTGGCTTGGATTTATTCTTGAAGACTCAACATGTGAGAAGAACCATAGGAACTTATGCTTATAAGTTCTTACCATTTTACTTCTTGTAAAAGTCTAAATCACTTGGAATCTTATGGATACACCTACTTGATAGATTCGTGGAAAATTAGAACTTGTGATTGAGAGAATATCTCCCTACTTTTAGAGGAGTGATTGAAGGGAGCCAAGAATTCAAATTTGAATTCAAACTCTCACTCACTTAATATATAAGTTGTGGTTGAAAAGTCGCGAGTCTGTCACTATTCCCGAGGCTAATTTCATCTATCATTGAGTGTGTGAGCTCTACTCCATAGCCTACACCTCTGAGTACCATTTGGCAATGTTTATCATGTCAATGGGAATGTACATCAATGTGAATTAATACATATCTTTACATTCATCATCTCTGTTATTCTCTGAGTGTACTACTTCAAGTCTGTCAACTTCAGAGAGGCATATCTCAGTGCCTACTGCACCAAATCAAGTGATTCAAAGCTTTGTAGATCCAGCTCAAAGCATTCTACAAGACTACAAAGTTTGAAGAAGTTTGGTTCAGCCATTTTCGAGAAATCGCCTTCGAAGCAGTCTCTGGTATTTGTCTCCAGAGCTCCTAAAAAGTCGGGGGTACATATAATTTTGCTAAAATTATTTCTCAGAGTATAGTTTGTCATTACTTATCATTCCACTTGCAAATGGTAGCTTGTTAAGCTAATTGAATAAGTCTAAGAGTAATTTTTCCAATTGTAAGTGTGCTGGTCATACTAAGTGAAAGACTGAGCAGGTATCAAGAGCAAAATAGAAAGTTTTCAAGTCTAGTGAAGTGCAAACTCATCTGTTTTGATCTAATCATTATTCAAATCATTTCCAAAGTACATATAGCATATCTTGGTATCATTTGGAAGCTCAAGGAGTCTACTAAGCATATCTGGAGTCAAAGAGGGCTGGTGCAAAGCAGGATTAGCAGTACCAACTCAATCTTCTGAGTGCATCCAACCATCTCTCCCAACAACCTCCACCTTCTCCAAGCTTGCACTTGTGCACACCTTGCACTCAAGCTTCCAATAGGGGGAGGGATGGACACCTTCCATCGACGTGCACACTGCTTCAATGGGACCTTGTGACCTTTGGTTGCATGGCTTAGCACTCTCTGCACACTTTTGAGTTACTCTTCTTGCACACCTTGCACTTCACTTCTTTGCATCACACACTCACTGTATGTCTCTTACACTCTCTTAGTCTAGACTATGCTCACCTTGCTTAGTCTTACAAAGAATAATGCCTTGCCTTGATTTGAGTGTCAGTTCACGTACGCTTCTAACTGCTAAAGTATCTTGGTGCTCACTTTGATGTCTCAAGATTGTCTCCAAAAGGGGGCAGCCAACGAATCACTGTTTTGTCCTATAATGACTTTAGACTAAAACCAAATTTTTAATTGGGGGGCCATAATTTCACTTTTGCATACGTTGCCACTTCACATACCTTCACATTTTGCCTTTTAATTCTTAAAATGTGCACCTAAGAGAGGGTTCACTTGAACCTTCCAAAACACTTTAAAACACTTTGGACCTTAGAGAATTACATAAATACACTTAGCAACCTGCAACCAACATTCTGCA
>CM035407.1:101257227-101259727 GCA_020310875.1 Ceratopteris richardii
GAGAATACTTCTCCAATGACTTTGAAGAGTTCTTGCAGGAAAGAGGCATCAAGAGGGAGATTACCACAAGGTACTCACCTGAACAAAATGGGGTAGCTGAAAGAAGGAATAGACTCATTGTGGAGACAGCTAGGTCTATGCTTAATGAGAAAAAATTACCAAATTATCTTTGGGCAGAGAGTGTATCTACTGCCACATACTTAATCAACAGGTTGCCATCAAAGACACTTGATGGAATGACACCCTATGAGGCTTGGCATGGTAAGAGACCATCTCTGGATCATTGCAAGATCTTTGGGTGTGTTGCATATGTGCATATTCCCTCACAGGTAAGGGGAAAGCTAGACCCCAAGGCTGAAAAGTGTATCTTTATTGGTTATGATTTGAATCAGAAAGGATACAGGTTCTATAACCCCTCAAACAAAGGCTTCAAGGTAAGCAGAGATGTAATCTTTGATGAAAATGATTCATGGTATGATAATGAGTGCAGGAAAGTTAGCCTACCTTATGATATGGAAGAAGACTTTCCAAAGCTTGTCAGGCAAGAACCAACTCAGAATGAGGACACAAGCTCAGATGATGAAGACACCATCAACATTGAAGAATTCAAAGCTTGGAAATCCAAAGGGAAGATGAAGATGAAGCAACTTGAAGACAATCCAGAATCCTCAACTCAAGCTATGAGGAGATCTTCAAGGGAAAAGAAGAAACCTATTAGGTATGGGTATGATACTTCACTTGTAACCAAGCACTCTGTATATCTTGCAAAGGATATCTTAAGTGAAGAACCAGGTACATTTGAGGAAGCTATTACTAAACCAGAATGGAAGGAAGCAATGGATGAAGAAATGGAGGCTCTCAAGGAGAGTGATACTTGGGACTTGGTACCCAAGAAGGACTCCATGAAGGTGATAGGATCCAGATGGATCTACAAACTCAAAAGGAACTCAGATGGTACAATAAGCAGGCACAAAGCTAGGTTGGTAGCCAAGGGTTTTACACAAACCCAAGGCATTGATTATGAGGAGACTTTTTCTCCTGTGGCCAAGATGCCAACTATCAGAATTATGGTGAGTGTAGCTGCATCCAAGAATTGGAACATGTACCAATTGGATGTGAAGAATGCATTCTTGAATGGATGGATATCTGAAGAGGTCTACATGTCACAACCACCTGGCTATGAGGATCCCAATAAGGTAAATCATGTTTGCAAATTGAAGAAAGCTCTGTATGGATTGAAGCAGGCACCTAGAGCATGGAATTATAGGTTGACAACCTATCTCTTGGATCAAGGATTTGTGATGAGTAAAGCAGATACTTCATTGTTTATAAAGAAGAACAATTCAGAGGTAATATACTTGTGTGTCTATGTTGATGACATCATCATTACAGGAAATGATGTTCAAGGAATTAGACACATCAAAGGTCAAATGATGAAGGAATTCAAGATCAATGATCTTGGATTATTGAAGTACTTCCTAGGGCTTGAATTGGTCTACACAAATTCAGGTATATTCATTACTCAGAAAAAATACATTCAGGACATGGTCAAGAAGTTTAATTTGCAGGAAGCTAAAGTCTCAAACATTCCTATGGAGGTCAACCACAAACTCAGTGCACATGAAGGAGAAGAACTCAAGGATATTACAGGTTATCAAAGTTTGGTAGGTAGTCTAAATTATGCTACCTTAACCAGGATTGATATATCATATGGTGTTAGTGTACTTAGCCAATTTATGCATAAACCAAGAGTACCACATTTGGAGGCAGCCAAGAAGATAGTAAAGTACCTAAAGGGAACACAAAATCATGGTTTGTATTATCCATATTCATCAGATATTGACATCAAGGTATACTCAGATGCAGATTGGGCAGGTTGCAAGGATGACAGAAGGAGTACATCTGGTTACATATGCTTTGCAGGTGATAAACCAATTTCTTGGTCATCCAAGAAACAACCCACAGTAGCCCTATCATCTACTGAGGCAGAGTACAGAGGGCTAGCCAATGCCACTCAAGAAGCCATATGGTTGAAGCTACTATACTCAGAATTGGGTCTATATACAAGGCCACCTATCATATTTGGAGATAACACAAGTTCACTTCACCTAGCAGCTAATCCTGTGTATCATGCTAGGACAAAACACATAGAGGTGCATTACCACTATGTGAGGGAGAAATTACTTAGCAAGGAAATCCAATTATCATATGTGTCCACTAATATTCAATGTGCAGATTTGCTTACAAAAGCTTTGGATGGGAGCAAGCTATGCAGGTTTAAATCCATGATAGGATTGCAGGATATCATTGAAGACTAAAGATGAAGACTCAAGCAAGTGTTTGGCTTGAGGGGGAGCTGTTGGTGCAAACAAGCCTTAACACTTGGCTTTGATTTGTGCCTTGAAGACTCAACATAAAGCTTGGACTATTGGAACCTTGGAAGATTAAAAGATTGGACCCTTGAATGATACATTCACAAGAATCAATAACCATATGAACC
>CM035407.1:101279727-101322227 GCA_020310875.1 Ceratopteris richardii
AGAGGCGTAGTGTGAAGACAGTTCCGCATTATTTGGTCAGAATTCACTCACTTTCGGTGACAGGTTCGCGTTATCCGGTGAGAACATTTCCGGTGACAGTGCAGTCTGGTGCGGTGAGAATTCGGCGAGTTTCAGTGAGAGTTCGGTATTACGTGGTGGCGATTCGAAGCTTTTCGGTGAAACAGCAGTGCTGTTCGGTGGACACCTATTGCGTTCACTATTTTTTGGTGCACGTCTAGCTAATTTGGACACTAAAGTTGAGGAAGGGCTAATAGATTTGGAGTTAAGAAATCGGTTCAATGACATTTTAGGATCGGAAAGTGAGCCGGTTGACCATACAGTCCAAGAAGATCAAGAGATACCTCCCCAAAATTCAGGTAACAACAACGCCAACAACAACAGCACCATGAGTAGCTCACAACAACAACAACAAACACCACCACAACCGCAACCACAACATCAGTAGCAACAGGTTATCCCACCGCGCCCGGTAGCAGCAAGGGTCACATACACCAAATTTGGAGGTTTTCCAGGGGATGATCCCGATGCGCATGTGCGGACCTTTGAGATTAGTTATGTAGTTCTGAATTACCCCGCAGACCCTGCGTATAAAGCTATTGTGTTCCAGTCAACCCTAGTTAATGAAGTTGCACGATGGCTAACCGAATATGATTTGAACCACTTTCGATAGTACGATGATGTGAAGGATGCATTCTTGCAACGATTTCGATTAAAGAAAAACCCAGCCGAAATTTTTGACTACTTACAAAATAATAGGCAGAAACCCCACCAAAATGTACAGGATTATGCCACGTTATTTCGGAATCATTTACGATAGTTGCCATGCGTGCA
This sequence comes from Ceratopteris richardii, assembly GCA_020310875.1. Classification (NCBI taxonomy): domain Eukaryota; kingdom Viridiplantae; phylum Streptophyta; class Polypodiopsida; order Polypodiales; family Pteridaceae; genus Ceratopteris; species Ceratopteris richardii. The sequence goes on from CM035407.1 coordinate 101,280,580, forward strand.
TGCTAATTTACCAGATGATGTTATCACACAGTGGTTCATCAACGGATTAAAGCCCCAATTAAAGCAGATTATGATCATCCGGTGTGTGGGAGGAATGACTTTGGATGCCGTAATTGCTATGGTGTTACAATTAGAAAACAAAGTGGGCGGATTCACTTAAGACCTAGAGTGGCTGAAAGCGTCCAAGCAATCCAAGGAGGATCCTTTGAAACAAATTTACTGTACCAAATGCAAAAATCCAGGGCACAGTAGTTCAACATGCGCGCTGAACCAAATGTATTGTGCAATCTGCCACACAACAGACCACACTATGGAGACTTGTCCATATAATTCCAAGGTGCAGAACAGAGCAGCTGTTAATGCCATTATTCAGGAACAAGGGCAACCGGCCACCCATTATGTGCCACCACAGATGTGGAATACTCCGTACAAGGGATATAGGAATTATCGAGGTGGACGGTGGAATGCATGTCCATCAGGAGAAGGTGCATCTCCTCCACCCCCCAAATGTCATTTTTGTGGTGAAATCAGGCTTATCCAAAGAAATTGTAAAGATGCGGTTGAGTACGATAAAAAGAAAAAGGAATGACAACATCCAATGGCAAATATGCTGTACATATCAACAGTCGACACTCAAACAATAGCAGTGCAAACACATTCAGGAAAGAAACTATAGCCAGCTGCAGAGATTTTTGAACCTGGAATTTGTGAACAATAGAAGGTGTTTACAATTGGGACAACTATTGGCTTTGGTCCCTAGAGTGCATCAACAGTTTCAGCAACAGGTCAGCCCAGGATCCTCGAGTGCTCCCGCAACAACTACAATCCAATCGGAATTGGACCCAATGGTGGACTATACGGTACCACTGATTACGGTATGGTACAAAAACCATAAAATCACACAAGTCTTAATTGATGGTAGATCTCGTGTCAACATTGCAATAGCAGCACTTTGCAAACAGTTGGGGTGGATGCAAATTGAATTTGTTCAATTCTTTGTACACATGGCTGATCAATCTCGAGTCCATCCGGTGGGCTTGCTATGAGATATTCTGATCACTCTACAAGGTTCTGTTTTCAAAATGACCTTTGTTGTGCTTGATTTACCCAAATCTGTTGGAAGTGATGGTTGGATGCACTCAAGAAATGAGTTGATGCTGCAAAAGCTGCTTCACACCTGCCCTCTTTTGATTCCAGAAATGCTTAGTAGACTTCTTGAGCTTCCAAATGACACCAAAATATGATATATGTACTTTGGAAATGGTTTGACTAATGATTAGATCAAAACAGACAAATTTGTACTTCACTAGTCTTGAGAACTTTCTATTTTGGTCTTGATACCTGCTCAGTTTTTTATTCAGTATGACCAGCACACTTACAATTGGTCTAATTCCTTTTGGACATATTCAAGTAGCTTAACAAGCTTCCATTTGCAAGTAGAATGAGAGAAAATGATAAATCACACTCAGAGAAATCACTTTAGCAAAATAAGGTACACCCCCGACTTTTTAGGAGACTTACAGTCACAGACCAGTGAGCACCTCGATTGAGATTTCTCTGTAATGGTTGATCCAATGACCTTGAAATTTTGTAGGTGTATAGTAGACTTTGAGCTGAATCCAATGCACTTTGAATCATCCAATTTGGTTCAGTAGATCTTGAGATATGCCCTGTTGAAGTTGACAGACTTGAGGTAGATGACTCAGAGAAACCAGAGTTGAAAAGTATGAATGTATCTATTGATTAATGTAGATGTACAAGCTCATTAGCATGCCAAGCATAGCTAAATGAGATATTGTGGTGTAGGCTAAGATGTAGCACTAACACACACACAGATACAGAAGTAGAATGCCTCGGGAGATGAGCTCAAATGAGTGAGACTAGCCCGCGAGTTTTCTTCATAGCTTTTATAAGAGTTGATTGGTCATTTGAATTTGAAATTCAAATTGAAGCTTCCTAAAATCTCTCCACTAAATTTAGGGAGATATTCTCTCCATTACAACATTCAAGTTTCCACGACTTTCTCAAGTAGGTGTGATTACAAGATATTCCAAAGTCACAATGACTTTTACAATAAGTAAAAAGTGAGAACTCATAAGCATGAGTTTCTATGGCTCAATCTTCAAGAATTAATCCAAGCTTTATGTGATGTCTTCAAGCTACAAATCAAAGCCAAGTGTGAAGGCTTGATTTACACCAACAAAATCAAGCCTAGATTACAATCTGCTCTTTGGACGTCCTTGGCGAAAACAAGCTAAGGTAGTGCAAGACTGGTGAGTGCATGAATTATTCTTTAAAAATAATCACCGGAAATATGTTGTCCCGTTGGACGACATGAAACCCTGTGACTTACATGCACGACCATATTTAACGGAGCCTGTACACATGTTGGAGGGTCTCTCCAATGATGAAGAGGAGACTTTCCTTAAGGCCAACAAGGATCTGATGGCACTTGGCACTGTAGATTTACAAACGGTGGCTGATAACTAGAGTCTGGCAGCCTGCACGGTGGTACCTCTGACAGGTGAGCGTGAGTCGAGTACATAATAGACTTTGGATGAGTCGATGCTCCAACAATTACTCCCATCCCGAGATGATTTGGAAAGGCCACGGCAGTTCTATGTACCGAAAGATCAGCTGATCACCTGCAATTTAGGTGACCAAACCAACCCACGAACCGTAAAAATAAAGGCCGGACTATCTGAGACTTTCCAAGAGAAACTGTTGCAGCTGCTACGAGAGTTCGCGGATGTGTTTGCATGGGATTACAGGGACATGAAGGGGTTGGACCCACATATTTATCAACACAGAGTGGTGCTGAAACCGGATGTGAGACCCATCAAATAACCTAGTTACAAGATGGATCCTAACTATGCGGCACAGGTTAAAGCCGAACTTGATCGATTGTTGAAGGTGGGATTTATTGTGCCTATTGAGCATGCATAGTGGATCTCTCCCATTGTTATAGTCCCAAAGAAAAACAAGCAGCTATGGATATGCGTGGACTACTGAAAGCTCAATGCCGCAACCGTACCTGATCCGTTTCCGTTGCTGTTCCTGGATACCATGTTAGACGACATGGCCGATAGGGAGATTTATTCCTTTCTAGATGGATACAGTGGTTACAATCAAGTCACCATGCCAGAGTAGGACATACCCAAGACTGCATTTATTACCAACTGGGCTGTCTATGCATGTACCGTAATGTGGTTTGGATTGCGCAATGCTCCTAGTACTTTCCAACACTGCATGCAAGAAATTTTTTCCCCTTATCTCACCACATTTATGAGAGTGTATCTGGATGATTTCTCGTTATCCGATGATACATCGGCACACCTATACCATTTACGATGTTGCTTTTCAAAGTGTCGGGAATATCGCTTGTGCTTGAACCCGAGTAAATTGGTATTCTTTGTTTCTTGTGGCAAGTTGCTCGGACACGTTATTTCAAAACAAGGCATTCAGGTGGATCCAGATAAAGTGAAGGCCGTACTGGAGGCTCGTGCTCCTAAGACATCTAAAGATGTGATGTGGTTTTTGGGCCAAATCCGGTGGCATGGGCGGCATCTATGTTGGCTTGCTCATCTGGCATACCACTTAATCGATTGATAACTAGTAGCCCGCGTCAATTCGAATGGACCAAAGAGTGTCAACTTTCTTTTGACAGACTGAAATCATTGTTAACTCAGGCTCCCATTTTACAAGCACCCAATTGGAAAACTGCACTTTCATGTCTTTGTGGATGCCTTTGATAGTGCCATTGGAAGCGTGCTGATGCAGTAGATGGATAAATGGTTTCCTCCTGTATATTATGCGAGCCGCAGATTGGCCCAGATAGAGCGTAACTATTCCGTTACTGAATGGGAGTGTCTTGGCTTAGTATATTCTGTGAAAAAATTTTTGACATTATCTGTTGGGCAGACGCTTCACCTTCCATGTAGATCATGCAGCATTGGTGTATCTTGTGTGAAAATAGCATTTGGGAGGACGGTTAGCACGGTGGGTCTTGCTGCTTCAAGAATTTGATTACTCTGTTGTACATCGACCAAGGTCAGCCCACGCTCTTGCTGACTTTCTATCTCGATTGGATTTTGGTGAGCTTCTGGAGGGCGTTGATGACACAACACCATCTATCTATGCAGTAGAGACAATACGGGATGATTAACAGGAATTACGGTACCCTCCTCTTACTATGACAGCTTGCTTCTGTTCTTGACTAGTGGATGTCCACCTGGTATGATTTCTTCAGCTGCTTGACGAAGACTAGCCATGTACAGTCGATGCTTTCGGGTGATTGTAGGACAACTATATTACATGGATCACTTAGGAGTACTGCTCAGATGTGCCCCCCACATGAAATTGCTTCAGTCGTTACCATGGCCCATACTGCCCCAACCGAAGGACATAAGTTAGCGGCGGACTTGACTCACCGGAAGATCCTGGAGAGTGGATTGTGGTGGCCCACTATGTATCGTGACGTCACCAAATATGTACAATAGTGCGATGAGTGTCAGTGTTCCGGTCAGCCTTTACAGCGACACTACTTCCCTCTCCAACCCGTTGTACCTCTTGAACCCTTTCAGAAATGGGGTTTGGATTTCATAGGACCAATTACACCTCCGTCAATAGTCACCAATAATAGATATATTCTGACATGCACTGATTATGCAACTAGATGGGCTGAGGCATGGGCTCTCCAATCAGCTACAACAGTTGTGGTTGTTAAATGCTTAATGAAGGATATCTTTCCGCGTTATGGGTTACCCTTGGAGGTAGTAAATGATCAAGGTACGCACTTTGCAAATACATTACGAAAACATTCCAGATTGTGCACAAATTCAGTTCTCCCTATTAACCACGAGCAAATGGACTTGTTGAGAGTACTAACAAATCTTTCTTAAACATCTTGAAGAAACTGGTGTTAGATTGCCCAGAGAGATGGGACCAATTTCTACCTGCTGTACTATGGGCTTATTGTACCACATACAAAGTGGTGACCAAAACCACTCCTTTTAAGTTGGTGTATGGATTAGAAGTGATTGCTCCTATGGAACTGGTGGTTCCCAGTCTGCGTGTGGCTCTAGAATGGAAGCTATTACCGGAAGAATCTTTTCCCTTTTGATTGGAGGCTTTACGGTCCCTAGATGAACAGCGTCTGGAGAGTTTCCTGGTGATGCAGGAAGTGCAGCTGAGACAAGCCAAAACCAACGATCATTTTCTCAAAACCCCCTTGTTTACAATAAACCAATTAGTCCTCTTCTATAATGCTAAGTCTAATAGATCCGCCGGAAAATTTAAACTGCATTGGTTCGGTCCCTACCGGATTGCTCAACAAGTGGGACCCACAAATTTTTGATTATCCACCTTAACTGGTCATCTTCTACCTAAAGTGATTAATTGTTCGAAGCTTTGACCCTACTATCCACCGTCTACCAACTCATGAGGTGTCTTCGGTATTTTTACTCTTTTTTGTTTCCCACTCTTTTCCATCACCTTTCTTTTCTGATTTCCGTGTTGCGGTTGACCAATTGGCCGTAATCCCTCCGTTTTCTTATCTAACCATGATTAGTAGCCACCTCTGTGTCGCTGCGTTTGTTAATACATGCACATCGCCATTATGTCGGTATATTTCCAATACTGCGTTATGATTAGGGTTCTTGTCGCTTCATTTTTCCCATGTTTCTACTTAATCTTGTTCTTCTCGCTGTTAGTTGCTATTGTGTCTTTGTGTGTTTATCCCTTGTGTGCTCTGTGTTTTTGTTTGTTTTTGAGTGTGCCATGGAAGCTCTTGCGAACATAGTAACCTTCTATGTGGGTCTCACTCCGGATGTGAGTGAGTATCTGCGTACTCGAGGGCTCTTGTCCTTCACTAAATTGCCTTGGCATTCAGTGGAGTGTCATCCCTTTCACGCACAGATTATCTCTGCCATCGCCGCCACGCCTGCTACAGAGCAATGTTGACCATTAATGTGTATAAACCCCCGTCTAGTAGTTACACTCAACATAGTTGCTAAGGGGTTCCGTCTCCCTCAGGAAGGGCTGGTTGATGGACCACTCCTTCCACTGGAAACTATGAAAGAACTTTTTCCCTGGCACTCATCTAATGAGTTTGCCATTCTCTGTCGACCCGAGCCAGAGTGCACCGCGCTGCGATTTCTCATAGCAGCCTTAAACCTTCAAAAATGCACGTATGGTATCTCCTGCCCGTTCTATTCCATGATAGACAATGCCTCCCTAGAACCCATCAACTTCACGTCCTTTTTCTTCCGGTGCATTCACCGTGAATGCTTAGCAGTTACCAAACAACTAGCCAAGCATGAATTTCCCCATACCCGATTGCCTCACCTCCTCAACCTTCTTCTTTCGGTGATCCAAGCCGCGCAACTATCTACAACGGATACCGTGCTGTTACATGAGGAATCTACACAGATGCTCGAAGATGATGATGATGAAGACCTGCTACATTTATTCCAACGCAAATGCACGCACCTCAGCCCTTCACAAGGTCAAGTAAAGGACACCACCGTGGTTCTAGACGTTGAAGTATTCCATGACACCGCTACTTCATTACAAGTAGACTCTGCTCCGTCTTCTCCTAGTAAGCAGCCAAAAAAAGACGTTATTATGGAAGACGTAGCTGAAGTCTCACAGCGGGAAGAATCTCATCAACTGGATGCTGAGGCTGTGAAGGAGAAAGTGGCAGATACCACTGTTATGGAGTGTCATCCTCCTTCACCAACCGTAGATGACCAAGTAGATACACTCAATCAATCGTCTGGTAATGAAGAAGCAGTTACTGAAGTTGCCCTATCGGTCCCTCAACATGAGACCATAATAGTTTTAGTTCTGACTTCTCTTATCCCTCTTCAACCACCATTTTTGATGCTGTTGAAGTTCTTCCCTCTTCGCCCGCACCTACCAATCGGGAGGTATTGACCAATCTCCTATCCTCCCCCGACTACTCTCCCCCATCCTCACCTCACCTGCAGTCTGCAATACCATCGCAGCCTGTTTCTTCTCTTTCCACCCCGATGATGTTCGCTAAATTGGCATCCATGGGCCAAATCCTCATCCAATTCTCCAAGCAATTGCCCCTCCAGATGAAGATGGCCACTCAAAAAATACAACAGGAGTTGCAGAGCAAGGTTGACCTTCTAGAAGCAGACATTGCCCCTCTCCAAGAAGAAGTACTTGCAGCCAAAGCCGAGAGTCATTCATTGCAGACTCAAATCCAGCAACTCCAAAAACAGTTAGTGGTAAAGGACAATATCATTACTCAACAGGACACCGAAATTACAGAATTAAAGCAAGAAGTTGCAGACAAGACAGACACTATGATAGCCTTAGGCAATGATCTCCACAGTAAGCGGGATGCATACAGTGTTTTAGAAGAGGCCTCGTAGTCACTTGCTGCCAATGTGCTTAAAGCAGAAGCTGAGTTGCATAATGTCACTGAGAGATTGTTCCAAAGAGATCAAGAGTTTACTAAAGAGATTGTCAAGACCCTCTAGTTGAAGAAGGAACTTGTTGGTGTGCAAAAGGAGAGAGAATACTTTTACAAGACGATGCAGTTTCAAGTTTAGGAACTTGAAAGAAGAGAAAAGCAGTTGGCTGTTCAGGCGGAGAGGCTCTCTCGTATTGATGCAGAGGTAGCTGACATAAAGCTGCAACGAGACGCTACTCTGGCCAACAAATTTTATCTACAAGAATCCTTTTTGCAGACGCAGACGAAGTTACTAATGAGCCAGGTCATAGCTCCCAGTTCTGTTAGGACTGATGCACAACTTATAGAACCTGCAATTTTGAAAGATATGCTAGATTCCCTAAAGCAAAAGATTACACGTACCTTCAAATTAGCTCGCACTATGTATATCCACGGTATCATAGATGAATCCTGACTGTGTAATTACAATTTTGGGTTCGAGTCCACCGTGCATGCTAGTGTAAGCCGCCGGAACGGAACTCAATAATTTTGCAATATATATTCTGAAAAGTCGCACCGTAGCGCAACAATTGTAACTCTTGACAGATTAATGAAAGAGTCACGTGAAGCAAAAGGCATAGTAGTCACCGGACTGTTCGTCTGGGCAAGAGTCGGAAGCGAAGCGCAATTACCAAAATATTGTGTAATCTGAGTACTGTCAATTTCTGATGATTAAATTTAATCGTTAAGTGAAGTTTAATGAAGTATTACTGATTGATGGGTTAACGCAATAAGCGTAGAAGTTACACAGTGAGTGTGCGATAGTATTGAAGTATTCAATAATATATATTCGATCAATTAATGTGTGCAAGTCTGTAAGTGAATACACAGAATCTGTAGATTTGGGAAAATACAAACATGGCCTCTGTTTATAGACCCCTAACCATCCCAAGAACCCAGGTTGAATTAAACTTTAAACAGATAACTTAATCCGAAGTTTAAGTTTAACATATCTATCTATCTATCTATCTATCTATCTATCTATCTATCTATCTATCTATCTTTCTTTCTTTCTTTCTTTCTGTGTATCTATCTATCTGTATATCTATCTATCTATTTATATATATATATATATATCTCTCTCTCTATATATATATATATATGTATATATATATATATATATATATATTTCTATTTATCTGGAGTTTTTGTGATGTTTGAGTTACATCAACCTTCCATGTGTGTATGGAGTGGATGGGGATTGCTTATGATTTACTAGATCTTAAGAGCTCATACATATTAGTTTGAGTTTATAAGTAGGCATTAGAAACTCAATTTTGTCCATTATTTTGGTCAACCTATATCGATCACTATGGCACCCATATGTAATGTTTGAGGTGGAGATCTTCGTTGCTCTACTTCTTGTCACCTTGGATTTGTAGCAGCATTTTTGGTCGAGATTGTGATACCAAGGGGGCAATCCTTTGCTAACCTTTTCATACCTAGATCTTCTTGAAGTGAGGAATTGCTTTTTCGCTAGAATCTATCTGTCTTCTTGATATACTAGTCTCTTTGTGCTGCTTGGATTGCCTCTTTGGTTGAACTATTATGATCGTAGAGGCCTTTGGAAAAGAAGGGATATCCATTGTCTCAAGCCAATTCTACATTGGTTGAATGCTTCTGTGTCATAGAGCTTTAGACACATATATCATCCTTGTCTTCAAGATTAGATTGAGTAGAACTAAAACCATGTAGGGAACCTTGAGAAATGGCCATGACATTCTCTATTTCTACTATTATTTGTTGTTCACATACCCAAACTTAAAGAAGATGACTTCTTAGGTTGAGATTGATTGCATGATCATAGATCCAATCTTGACCTAGGATGAAAGACTCTATGAGGTCTTCATCATGGCAAACTAGTGCTTAAATTTTCATAGGAACATCTTGAATCAAGATTGGAAGTTCCACCTCACCCATTCAAGGGGCTTTCACTAGTGCTAATCCTATGAGGTAAGTCTCAATATGATTAATTGACAAATCCATGTCATGAAAATAGGAATACCATATAGGACTAGTTGTTGCTCTTGAATCAATCAATGCCTTGATTGACTTGGCAACCATGCCTTGTCCTAGTTGAATGGAAATAAATGGCCTTCTATCAATGTTGCTACAAGAGGAATTTCTCTTAGCCTGACACATAGCCATGTGATATCTAGCATCTTCAGAATAAGAACCATAATTCTCATTCCTAGGCTAATCTATGCCTTATTGTTTCAATTTCATTCTTTTTATCTGTTTGAAGGCTTTCACATCTGCTTCTTCTATTATCCTCTCCCTTCCTCCTTGCGTTTCTTAGCTATCCTGAGTTGAGATGACATCTCCTTACTCAAAGGCTATTGATAAAGCTTGAATTAGCATCCACTGATGCAACACATCTCCCTCTAACGTGGCTAGCTCAGCTACCCACTAGTAGATATTGTATTGATGGTCATGGGTCCATAGCTATGTTTCTCTAATTTGTATGCATGTTGCTTCAATGTTTATACCAAAACTAAATATCCAACTTTCAAGCCCTTATCCTTCACGTGGGCATCAAAGTATGCTTTTTGTCTTTTCTTTAGTGCATAGATGCCTACACTTGCTCTCAGTCTAGCCTCACCTAATTTTTCTAAATCTAAGATCCTCGAGGATAGCCCATGGCCTATCCATTCATGCTCTTGTGCAACCTTAAGTGTCGGTATTAGGAAGTATAATGGAAGCATGAAATTTTGGCCAAACACCATCTAAAAGGGAGTGGTTTTGGGTATCGTTTTGTAGGCAACTCGGTATGCCCAAAAAGCATGGGGGTTGTTTGTCCCAATCAGAATGTTTGTTATTGATGAGCTTTGTCAATACAATACATGTGATCTTATTTGTGCTCTCGTCCTCTCCATTTTCTTATAGGTGATAGGGAGCTAACTTCTTATGAATGACCATGAAATCTTGTAAAAGATATTTAATGATCTCATTCAATAAGTGGATCCCACAACCACTTATTAGTCTGATAGGCAAACCATATCTTGTGAATACATTTTCAAACATGAATTTAGTTGTTGTTTGCATATCATTATTCCTAATCACTTTAACTTCTACCCATTTGGCCAAATAATCTATTGATACAATGATATACTTGACATGTGAAATCTTAGATGGAGGATGAATAGGACGTACAAAGTCTGTTCCCCACTTAGAGAATGTATGTCCTCCCATCATGGGTCTCAGTGGCATCTCATCTTTGCGAATAGGATATTGAGTTGTCTGACATGCATCACACCTCTTCACATAGTTATGTGTGTCCATGTGAAGGTTTGGTCATAAAAAACGTGGAAACAAAATGGCCTTGATTACTCAATCAGGTCCAAAGTTTCCTCCTACAACACCTTGGTGTGAAATCTCTAAGATCTTCAAGTATTCACTCTCATGTAGACATATTTTGAGATATCCATCACATTCACATCTATAAAGATTATCTCCAATGAGTGTGTAGTCTTGAGCCTCTTGCTTTGTCATAATAAAGTCATATCTTGAGAGAATTTATTCATCCTTAGAAATTCAAACAATGGATTGCTCCAATTTGGTATTAACAACACTTGATATAATGTAGCTCAACAGGTGGTCTTCTAATACCATGTGGAGGTCAATGTTTCCTTTAGCTATCGATTACGCTAGCACACACCAAAGCTTTGTATGAGCTTTGGAATGTGCATTTGTTAAATGTGGGAATGAGCACACAGATAATCCACATAGGCCTCTAGGTTCTTCCTCTAAAAGTCCTTAAACACATGACACATCAGTCTTTGAAATGTAGCAGGTGCATTGGTAAGCTGGAATGGCATCACAAGGAATGCAAATATACCCCATTTGATGGCAAAAACCATCTTAAGCTGATCCTCTAGGAAATGGCCACTTGATTATAACTATAAAATCCATTAAGGAAGTTGTTTACTTTGTTTTGCCCTATCCGGATGAAATCCTTCAAGGATTATGTGTCAAGATTTTTTTTTTTCAAAATTATTTATTTGCTTTTCTGATAAAGAATTGATATTTGATTGTAGAAAGATGAAAAGAGTCATGTTTGTTCAGGTATTTGATTGGTTTGACTGATTGAGTGATGCAGATATTTCATTTTTGTATTATAGTTGTACATTTAATTGTATAAAGCTCATTAAAACCCTTCAAAAAACCCAAAACCCTACCTCAAAAACCCTAAAAACTAACCTTTAACTCTTAGAAAACCTAACTTGAATCCTTAGAAACCCATGATTTCTGACCCCTTGTGTATACATTATAAGTTGGAAGACCATGCAATAAGAGATCCTAGTAAAAAAATTGTAAATTAACCCTTGAAATCGAGTTTTACCCTTAAAACCAAACCTTAACCCTCAAAAACTAACTTCTAACCCCTAAAAACTTTCTTTAAACCCTTAGAAACCTGAGGATTTGAACCTCAATGTATATGCTTGACCCTTTTTTATGCATTGGGGATTTTTGCCATAAGAAAAACCTAAAAATGTTGCATGAAATGCCTTAATTTGGACCCCCTAAAGAAAGGATTAAAAGATTAATAAAAAATAATAAAAAGGAAAAGAAAAAGAAATAAAAAATAAAAAAATAGAAGAAAAATAAAAGAAAAAGAAAAACCAAAAATAAAAAAAGAAAGATTTGATTTTCCAAAATTAGAAAAGAACAAAAAGAAGACTTTTAAATATAGAAAAGATCAAAAACAATATTTTCTTAGAACAGAAAGGAGAAGGCTAGAATATTCTAAACTTCTAGAGAGAGAACCTAGGGAAAATCTATAAATACATGTGCAATGCTCATTTGGTTTTTCCCATGGATTTTTCTTTCACGTACTTTTGTTGCTCTTCTCTTATTTTTGTTCCTCATGTCCTTCTCTGAGTGAGGAAGAGAGAGAGATTCCTCCATCTCTCTAACCTCTTCCTTCCTTTGCATGATTTTATCAGGGTAGATAGAGAAAGTGAGACCGAGAAGTGCCACATCTCTCTATTCTTCATTTCTCTTGCTTCAAGAAAGAAATTGATCTCTTGCAACTCTGACAAGCACATAGTAGGGGAAATGAGAAATTTGAAAACTTTGTTCACAATCTAATTGTGATGCTATGTCGCTTTCAGACATAGATTGGAGAGAGAGATTCGAAGGTTCTTCTTTTTCTTTTTGTTGTTGTTATGAAATCAAAAGTATTCTAGAGAGAGATACACTACAGAGATCAATGAAGAAAGTTGTGTTGTATATAGATGGGGAGAACGTATTTAGAAGCATAGAAAAAAGGGAAGAAGCATTTTGTCTTTTCAAAGATCTCCCACTGTAAAGAGAGCTAAGAGTCTTCCATCCTGTGCTTTTGCCACCATGGCGAATGCAACGTTTGGGATAGCTATTGATGATGAACATAAGCTAATATTTTTGAAGTGCAGAGCAAGAGAATGCACTGATACATCATCTACAAGATTGACGATAAATATCTAAAGATTGTGATAAAAAAGGTGGGGGGTGAAGAAAACTATGATGCATTTACTAGAACTCCGCCTAAGAAGGATTACGACATGCTATATATGATTACGATTTTTGTAACAGAGGAGAACTGTCAGAAGAGCAAGATCTTTTTTTTGTTGCTTGGTCTCCTGATGTTGCTCGTGAGAGAGAGAGAGAAGAACAATGTGGAGCAAGGTGCACAACAAAAATGAGGGAAGAGAGCAGATCACGAAAGCCAGAGAGAGAGAGAGAGAGAGAGAAGACTTTTGCATCTGCTTGATATCATCATGAAGAATCATGAGACCTTTGAGGTTCATGGTAGACAGGAGAGAGAGAGAGCACTGATTAGTAGATTGGCATTATGAACATTAGTGGGTTCATTCGAAGAATCACTTCTTTATGGTCGTTTTGTGGTAGGAAATCCTTTTCAAAATCTAAATTGGCTATGTGGCAGAGAGGGCAGTGAAAGAGATAGATAGAAAGAGAGAGAGATGCAATACTACATCAATGGAAATACGTGAAAATTTCCTTTTATATGGTGGTTTTTTTTATCAAGATGATTACGTAGCTCTTATCAGCATATTAGCGGCGTTGCTGAAAAACACATAGCTCTATGATCATGTTTGCATCTCATGATTTTGGAGACAGCATCAGAGAAGACAGGCTTTGATGAGAGAGAGAGAGAGAGAGAGAGAGAGAGAGAGAGAAAGAGAGTGTCTCATTGTAATGCTATAGCACGGTACAACTTTAGGCAATTCCTTTGTGCACGACTTCTTATAAATCACATTTAAATTACTTACGTAAATGTAATGATACCAATCCATTATCTCGTAAGATTGCATGGGGCAAAACAAAAACCTCATCAATTGAAGAAAAGAAGTGCTCACATCAATTTTTCTAATTGAAAAGGTTTGAGAATTATTCATATGTTCATTGTAAAATTTAAGTCTGGCAAATAAAATTTTGTGAAGTATTGAGATTTGTGCTAAAAGACCATTGATGAAGGAAAAGTTTTGAAAGTAAATTGCTAAATCAAGATTATTGATGTGGACGTAGTACTAATCGATCATCCGAAGCTATTCTAGTGATGCATTTAGAATGGCGTAGATTCAATTTGCACAAGCCTCTGCTCATCTACACACATATTCATGCCAAGAAGTGTGATCATGATACAATGGTTGAATGGAACTAGTGAAGGATAGAGGATTTTCACATAAATAAATAAGAAAACAAGAAAGAAGAGGATTAAAAAAATGATTCTTTTTTTGTGCACAATTAGTTTTTTGACACTAATGACAAAACTTAAATATTCTTCTCATGAGAGCTTTTTCTGTGAGTATCTATCTTTGAAATATACGAAATGAGATTATTTTTTCCCATGTATTTTGTCCTTCATACATTATCCTAAACTTTTTGAAGTAAATTGAAGAGTGAAGAGAAGGATTTTTCTCGTGCTGCAGTCGAGAAGATCGAAGTTTTTCATTTCATATCCGCACTATAGCAGAGTACTCCATCATTAGCCTTGTATCATCACATAATGATTCACCTTTGTATATTGATCAATTATGTCAGGATCAACATGATGTATTAGCTCATTGTATACATTTGATTTAGTCTTTGTATCAACGACCATGGTGATTATTTTGAGTCATTCTATTTTTACTTTTCCTTCACATGCATCTTCCATGATAACCCACTTCTCCTACTCCACAATCTACGTGCATGAAAGGTGTTCTTTCTTTTTCTCTCGACCTGCAGCGAGCCCCTCATCTCACCCTTTGCCAAGAAGAGGTGCCCAATGTGTGAACCCACCCACCAGACAAGAGCGACGTGTTGCACACACAACCTGAGACCTGATCCAACCCCTTAGCTGCTTGTTCTACCCCATTGTGATCGAAATCCTATTGACACAGTGAACCTGACGTGAAGCAAGGTGGTTGCCCTAGTGATTGGAGATCCTTGATTTGCCACCCATGCCTTCAAAAGAGAGAAAGAGACCTTGGCTTCAAATCAAATTTGTAGGTATTTGCTTTTAATTTCTTTCAATATTTGCATTGCTTCAAAAGAGAAAAACTGATTTTATCTGCTTGAGTTTGATCATTCACATCTAGCATTAGTTTAGATCATACACTTGTGTGCTTTTCTATTGTTGCTTAGATTAGGAATATTCTACTTTCATAGTTTAGATAAAAAGAACAAAAACATTAAAAATACCATAAAAAGAAGAAAAAATTAAAAACTAAAAAAGACATTAATTTTTGAAAAAGAAGAAAAACTTAAAAACTGAGAAAAAGAAATTGAGAGAAATTAAGTCAAGAAAGAATTCAAGTGATTAAAAGAAGAAATAATAAATTAAGCTAAGAGAGAAAATCAAGATCAAAAGAAGAGACAAAATCAAGTCAAGATAAGAGAAAAATCAAGAGAATCAAGCCTAAAGCATCACATAAAGTACTCATCCTTGAACAGATTTTGGCCTAGGTTGTTGATTAAAGAGAGAAATCCTTAGACTTGCTTTCACCTCTTGGCTCAAGCATCTAGTCTTTTCTCTGAGCTCTATTCTAAGTTAAGATAAATAGTCGAGCCACTTACTATGGATATTGTTCTACACACTAGGACAAGCTCGAGAAGAGAGTTGGAAGGAGTGTTTCAAGATTTAATGATAAAAAAGCAAGGGGCTTGAGTGGTCCAAGCTATGCTAAGAGATAAAGGGAAGTTCATAGGGTTAAATGTTACTGAGTACTTGGATATATTCAAAGACCTAGCTCAGATCCATGGATTACCCAAAGAAATAAAGACTGATTTCTTCACTCGAGTAGTATCATATCACTTCATATAGAGAATACATGGCCTGACTTTAGAAAAGAAATACATAAATTATTCTATTTAGAAGATTTTAGTCAACACAGTAGAGAGGGTTTCTTATAGTGGGTTCATTCCCCAAAACCCACTGCATCCTTAGCACACCTTTTGAACAAGTTCTTGAGGAGGTATGCTCAACTTCCTCAAGCTGACCTAGATTCTCTAAAGCCATATTTGGTAATTTCCTTTCTCAAGATTTTAAGTCTCCACGATAAGACGGAAGACAAGAGAAGGATTGAGGACCCTAGGAAAAGTTTTGGATTTGATTGAAGATTGGGCTAGAGTTAGAAAAGAAATAGAGGAAGTTTCCTAGACGAGGCAACGACAGGCTGTATAGACCTATGTAGACAGCTCTATTATAGCCTAGGGATGCACCATCTCCACTAATTTCGAATGTGTCTACAACATCAGCTTCGGCTAATGTTGCATCCACATCTACAAGCAAATAGGGAATGTCATGACGATGCAAGACTCTCTGTCCAAAGAGATGGCAAGTTTGCATAACAACGTCTATTCTATAGGTTATCAAGATCCCACTCCTCAGGCTAGCACTAGCTATGTAGATCCATTGTTGTGAAATGCTATGCCAATACCAAACATACAGAGATATGCAATACCTCAGGCTACACATCCAGTATAGCCCATTGCTCAACAGAGCCCTGCACCACTAGTTCAGCCCACACATCAGAGGAATACTCGGCCATTTGATAGACAGGGAGCTAGAGGGTTAGGAGGGGCAAAGAGATGTGTTTGGTGTGATGCACAATAACATTTTTCTTATGCATGTGAAAAACTGAAACAAGATGAAGAACAATAGTTAGTGACTGATATAGATAAAAAGCTTTGTGACTTCAAGACTCGGCTTCCTTGGCCTATAACTGGGGGAAGGGAGGAATGAAGAAACTATACAAGAACCTATCAAGTACAAATGTCAGCACATCAACAACATAATTAGAGCTGATAAAAGAAGGAGATCAAGAGGAAATAGGCCACAATAGCAAAAGAGTTACTCAATAGGAGCCTTACTGAGAGCAAGGGATGTGATCATGTAGAAGATTGCATCAAATTCTTCTTTAGATCAGTTCTATATCTACTCACACATAGCTAATATTCAGGGAAAGAGAAAAAAAGATGAATAGCAAGACGAGGCTGAGCTAGACATACGAGTGATGAGAAGACAAAGTAAAGAAGCTGAGAAAAAACCTAAGGAAAATGAAAAAGAAATTTCACTTTAAGGAGCCTCTTGCTTCTTAAGAAGAGGCAAAAAGGAAATAAATAAGAGAGGGAAAGAGGCCAACCAAGCCAATCAAAATGATTACGATTTTTGTAACAGAGGAGAACTGTCAGAAGAGCAAGATCTTTTTTTTGTTGCTTGGTCTCCTGATGTTGCTTGTGAGATAGAGAGAGAAGAACAATGTGGAGCAAGGTGCACAACAAAAATGAGGGAAGAGAGCAGATCACGAAAGCTAGAGAGAGAGAGAGAGAGAGATAGAGAGAGAGAGGGAGAGAGAAGACTTTTGCATCTGCTTGATATCATCATGAAGAATCATGAGACCTTTGAGGTTCGTGGTAGACACGAGAGAGAGAGAGAGAGCACTGATTAGTAGATTGGCATTATGAACATTAGTGGGTTCATTCGAAGAATCACTTCTTTATGGTCGTTTTTTGGTAGGAAATCCTTGTCAAAATCTAAATTGGCTATGTCGCAGAGTAGGCGAGAGGGCAGTGAAAGAGATGGGGGAGGGAGAGATAGATAGAGAGAGAGATATGCAATACTACATCAATGGAAATACGTGAAAATTTCCTTTTATATGGTGGTTTTTTCTATCAAGATGATTACGTAGCTCTTATCAACATATTAGCGGGGTTGCTGAAGAACACATAGTTCTATGATCATGTTTGTTGGAATCCTAATGGTGCATCTCATGATTTTGGAGACAACATCAGAGAAGACAGGCTTTGATGAGAAAGAGAGAGAGCGAGAGAGAGAGAGAGAGAAAGAGAGTGTCTCATTGTAATGCTATAGCACGGTACAACTTAAGTCAATTCCTTTGTGCACGAGTTCTTATAAATCACATTAAAATTACTTACGTAAATGTAATCATACCAATCCATTATCTCGTAAGATTGCATGGGGCAAAACAAAAACCTCATCAAATTGAGAAAAGAAGTGTTCACATCAATTTTTCTAATTGAAAAGGTTTGAGAATTATTCATATGTTCATTGTAAAATTGAAGTCTGGCAAATAAAATTTTGTGAAGTATTGAGATTTGTGCTAAAAGACCATTGATGAAGGAAAAGTTTTGAAAGTAAATTGCTAAATCAACATTATTGTGATGTGGATATTGTACTAATCGATCATCCGAAGCTATTCTAGTGATGCATTTAGAATGGCTAGATTCAATTTGCACAAGCCTCTGCTCATCTACACACATATTCATGCCAAGAAGTGCTATCATGATACAATGGTTGAATGGAAATAGTGAAGGATAGAGGATTTTCACATAAATAAATAAGAAAACAAGTAAGAAGAGGATTTAAAAAATGATTCTTTTTTTGTGCACGTTTAAGTTTTTTTACACTAATGACAAAACTTAAATATTCTTCTCATGAGAGCCTTTTTTGTGAGTATCTATCTTTGAAATATACTAAATGAGATTATTTTTTCCCATGTATTTATTCCTTCATACATTATCCTTAACTTTTTGAAGTAAATTGAAGAGTGAAGAGAAGGATTTTTCTCGTGCTGCAGTCCAGAAGACCAAAGTTTTTCATTTCATATCCGCACTATGGCAGAGTACTTGATCATTAGCCTTGTATCATCACATAATGATTCACCTTTGTATATTGATCAATTATGTCAGGATCAACATGATGTATAAGCTCATTGTATACATTTGATTTAGTCTTTGTATCAACGACCATGGTGATTATTTTGAGTCATTCTATTTTTACTTTTCCTTCACATGCATCTTCCATGATAACCCACTTCTCCTACTCCACAATCTACGTGCATGAAAGTTGTTCTTTCTCTTTCTCTCGACCTGCAGTGAGCCCCTCATCTCACCCTTTGCCAAGAAGAGGTGCCCAATGTGTGAACCCACCCACCAGACAAGAGCGACGTGTTGCACACACAACCTGAGACCTGATCCAACCCCTTAGCTGCTTGTTCTACCCCATTGTGATCGAAATCCTATTGACACAGTGAACCTGATGTGAAGCAAGGTGGTTGCCCTAGTGATTGGAGATCCTTGATTTGCCACCCATGCCTTCAGAAGAGAGAAAGAAACCTTGGCTTCAAATCAAATTTCTAGGTATTTGCTTTTAAGTTCTTTCAATATTTGCATTGCTTCAAAAGAGAAAAACTGATTTTATTTGCTTGAGTTTGATCATTCACATCTAGCATTAGTTTAAATCATACACTTGTGTGCTTTTCTATTGTTGCTTAGATTAGGAATATGCTACTTTCATAGTTTAGATAAAAAGAACAAAAACATTAAAAATACCATAAAAAGAAGAAAAATTAAAAAACTCAAAAAGACATTAATTTTTGAAATTAAAAAGAAGAAAAACTTAAAAACTCAGAAAAAGAAATTGAGAGAAATTAAGTCAAGAAAGAATTCAAGTGATTAAAAGAAGAAATAATAAATTAAGCTAAGTGAGAAAATCGAGATCAAAAGAAGAGACAAAATCAAGTCAAGATAAGAGAAAAATCAAGAGAATCAAGCCTAAAGCATCACATAAAGTACTCACATCCTTGAACAGATTTTGGCCAACTTGTTGATTAAAGAGAGAAATCTTTAGACTTGCTTTCACCTCTTGGCTCAACCATCTAGTCTTTTCTTTGAGCTCTATTCTAAGTTAAGATAAATAGTCGAGCCACTTACTATGGATATTGTTCTGCACACTAGGACAAGCTCGAGAAGAGAGTTGGAAGGAGTGTTTCAAGATTTAATGATAAAAAAGCAAGGGGCTTGAGTGGTCCAAGCTATGCTAAGAGATAAAGGGAAGTTCATAGGGTTAAATGTGACTGAGTACTTGGATATATTCAAAGATCTAGCTCAGATCCATGGATTACCCAAAGAGATGTTGACTGATTTCTTCACTCGAGTAGCATTATATCAGTTCATATAGAGAATACATGGCCTGACTTTAGAAAAGAAATACATAAATTATTCTATTTAGAAGATTTAAGTCAACACAGTAGAGAGGGTTTCTTACAGTGGGTTCATTCCCCAAAACCCACTGCATCCTTAGCACACCTTTTGAACAAGTTCTTGAGGAGGTATGCTCAACTTCCTCAAGCTGACCTAGATTCTCTAAAGCCATATTTGTTAATTTCCTTTCTCAAGATTTTATGTCTTCAGGATAGGACGGAAGACAAGAGAAGGATTGAGGATCCTCGGAAAAGTTTTGGATTTCATTGAAGATTGGGCTAGAGTAAGAAAATAAATAGAGGAAGTTGCCTAGATGAGGCAACGACAGGCTGTATAGACCTATGTAGACAGCTCTATTATAGCCTAGGGATGCACCATCTCCACTAATTTCGAATGTGTCTGCAACATCAGCTTCAGCTAATGTTGCATCCACATCTACAAGCAAATAGGGAATGTCATGAGGATGCAAGACTCTCTGCCCAAAGAGATGGCAAGTTTGCATAACAACGTCTATTCTATAGGTTATCAAGATCCCACTCCTCAGGCTAGCACTAGCTATGTAGATCCATTGTTGTGAAATGCTATGCCAATACCAAACATACAAAGATATGCAATACCTCAGGCTACACATCCAGTATAGCCCATTGCTCAGCAGACCCCTGCACCACTAGTTCAGCCCACACATCAGAGGGATACTGGGCCATTTGATAGACAGGGAGCTAGAGGGTTAGGAGGAGCAAAGAGATGTGTTTGGTGTGATGCACAATAACATTTTTCTTATGCATGTGAAAAACTGAAACAAGATGAAGAACAATAGTTAGTGATTGATATAGATAAAAAGCTTTGTGACTTCAAGACTCGGCTTCCTGTGCCTATGAACTGGGGGAAGGGAGGAATGAAGAAACTATACAAGAACCTATCAAGTACAAATGTCTGCACATCAACAACATAATTAGAGCTGATAAAAGAAGGAGATCAAGAGGAATTAGGCCACAATAGCAAAAGAGTTACTCAATAGGAGCCTTACTGAGAGCAAGAGATGTAATCATGTAGAAGATTGCATCAAAGTCTTCTGTAGATCATTTCTATATCTACTCACAAATAGATAATATTGAGGGAAAGAGAAAAAAAGATGAATAGCAAGACGAGGCTGAGCTAGAGATACGAGTGACGAGGAGACAAAGTAAAGAAGCTGAGGAAAAAGCTAAGGAAAATGAAAAGAAAGTTCACTTTAAGGAGCCTCTTGCTTCTCAAGAAGAGGCAAAAAGGAAATAAATAAGAGAGGGAAAGAGGCCAACCAAGCCAATCAAAATTATTACGATTTTTGTAACAGAGGAGAACTGTCAGAAGGGCAAGATCTTTTTTTTTTTTGCTTGGTCTCCTGATTGTGAAGAGATGGATAGGTATGTGCTTGAAGATGAAGAGGTGTTGCAAAATCCTTGATCTACACCAGCCAAATGAACTTTAGGAGTATATGGTGGGCCCTTTTAGCTTGCCAATGGATGTATTAGACACCCTATGTACCTTGGAAGATCACTCTCAAAAAGATAGATCAAAACAGATAAGTTGGAGTTAGCTCAGAGGTGAAAACTTGCTATTCTTGGTTCAAACACCTGTCCAGTGTTTTACATAATTCTCTGAGCACAGCAGCAATTAGCTCAATTCCTCTTGGGGAAGTCTAGGCAACTTAAAGAGCTAACTTTCAAGAGTAATCTCATAAAAAATAATGAACCACACACTGAGAATGAGTTTTAACAACTGATGACATCATCCCGATTTTCACGGGCTGCTACAGTTTGAGACCAGTGAGCAGAAAAATCAACATAACTCAAAATTTAGGAATTCAATGATTATGAAAATTTGTATGGTTATACTAGACAGTAAGCTGAATCCAACAATCTTTAAATCACTGAATTTGAATAAGTAACCACTGAGAAATGGCTCTGACAAGATGAGTGAAAAAGTCGGGTACCTGACAGAGGAGTGAAGATGAACAGACCCTGTTGACTTCAAATGAACATAACTGACGATTGCAACATCCAAATGACATGAAAATTTGCGAGCATATAGTAGACTTATAGAGATAACTTTACCAAGTTAAATCACTGAAAATGATGCACCAAACTCAGAGAAAACATCTCTGCAAGCTGACTGCGAAAACTGAGAGTAATGGCAGTGAGTAGTACACTTCACAAGAACATGGAAAGATGAAGTCAAATAATCATGAAAATGAAAGTATATTGCTTGTACAATACAATGACTTACTGATACATATGTGTGCCTTGTAATCACACCTTGATATGGCATAAAGCTCAGCTCTTGGAGGTCTTCACATAGGTCTCTCTCTAACCACGACTAAAACTGCCATCTATTTATAGTTGAGTTTGGGAGGCTAACTTCCCTCAATCACTCTCCAATCAATCAATGATTGATTTGATTCTCTACCTACCACAAATCACGAATTCGTGGCTCCTCTTTCCCTTTTTGATCATGTGGACTCAACCACTTAAGATTCTCTTACTTTTACATTAAGTAAACTCTTCAAAAGTTACAAGAGCTAGTTCACAAGTGAACTTTACATAGTCTTCTTTTTAAAGCTTCTTCTAAGACTTTGTGAGACTCAAGCCAATACTTAGGCTTGTCATAGACTTGCTCCAACACTGATGTTGCTCGTGAGAGAGAGAGAGAAGAACAATGTGGAGCAAGGTGTACAACAAAAATGAGGGAAGAGAGCAGATCACGAAAGCCACAAAGAGAGAGAGAGAGGACTTTTGCATCTGCTTGATATCATCATGAAGAATCATGAGACCTTTGAGGTTCATGGTAGACAGGAGAGAGAGAGCACTGATTAGTAGATTGGCATTATGAACATTAGTGGGTTCATTCGAAGAATCAATTCTTTATGGTCGTTTTGTGGTAGGAAATCCTTGTCAAAAGCTAAATTGGCTATGTGGCAGAGTAGGCAAGAGGGCAGTGAAAGAGATGGGGGAGGGAGAGATAGATAGAAATGTTAAAAATAAAGAAGTAAGCTCGTACATATTTTTGCAAAAAGGATTTTCTTCAAGTATAAGGAAAATACAAAAATGAAAAATAGAAGCATTTACTTCAGCAAGTAGTGGAGGCCAAAAGAGAATCATTCAAAAGAGAATCAAATCCAAAATCTGAATTGTAAGAGGAGTGGCTGTCCAAAGTAGTGGAGAAATGATGGAGAAGAGCTCTCAAACTCATCATGAGAGTTTTTGGTCACTTGGCTATAAAAGAAGCAAGGGAGGACACTCAATGTGAGAGCAAGAAGGCGTGGAAGCCCCCTTGTATCTACTTCATTTGGTTTGAGTCATTTCGTTCAGTTCACTCTCATAGCTGTGTCCAGCCGCACACCCATTTTTGGGTAGTCTACTTGTGAGAGTCATATCTCTCAACATATGTATCCAAATTTAGTATTTAAACATTCGTTGGAAAGCTTATCTTGAGTACTTCCTCTGTCTAGAACAATTTTATGAAATTCTTTATGCTCTCTGAGTTATTCAGGTTTTAGTGAAGTCCAGTTTTCAGCCTAACTGAGTGGACAGGTTCTGCTGTTGGCAAGAGTCTTCATCCTGAGAAGGTCCTCTACACTTTCCGCTGCAATTAGGAGAGGAATTCTCCAACATTTGGTATCAGAGCCTTGGAGTTTGAAGAGGCAAAGCATTGGAACTAAACTGAAGCAAAGGGAAAGCTACAAATCAAGGGGGAGCTTCGTGAATTCAAGAGAGAGCGCCACAACATACTTGAGGTAAACTTCAATCTTGGAAGTTTTCAATGGATGATTTAGGACAACAAGTTGAGAAGTTAGACAAAGACAATTTTCAGTCTTGGAGGTATAGAATGATAAATTACCTTAAAGGTAAAGGTTTATGGGGTTTAGTTAGTGGAGATGATCCACAACCAGTAGACCTTGAAGATCCCAACATTACTCCGGCACAAAGGAGACAATTTGCTGATTGGGAAGAGAGGAATCGAAGGGTGATGTTCCTCATCTCACAAGTTATTTCTAACACTATGATTGGTCATGTGCAAATCTTAGAAACAGCCAAAGAAGTTTGGGAAGCATTGGAGAAGGTGTATGCTACCTCAACAAGGTCTCGGAGGATGCAACTCAAGAACGAGCTCAACAACATGAAGAAAAGCTCAAACCAAAGCATTAGTGAGTATACATTGAGGATTAAGGAGCTTCGAGATCAACTAGCATCAGGTGGATGCAAGATAGAAGAGGAAGACATCGTCCAAACAGCCCTCAATGGCTTGAGGAGTGAAGAAAAGTGGAAGCCGCTCATCACAAACATCCTTTATAGAGATCCTCTACCAACATTCGACGAAATTATACCAAATCTTGTGGCTGAAGAGGTTGCTCAACAAGGAGAAGGCAACAAAGGTAAGGACAACCATAGTCAAATGTTATATGCAGGAAGAGGTAGAGGAAGGAACTCAAGAGGAGGCTCGAGAGGAAGAGGAAGAAGCTACAACAATACAAATTTCAGCCAACACAACTCGGACGACAACAGGGACAACTCAAATGACAACACACATGGAAGAGGTCGAGGAAGAAATAGAGGAAGAGGTCGAGGTTCATACAATCCTCATAAAGGTATAACATGTTATCATTGTGGTAAACTAGGACATTATGCAAATGATTGTTGGCAAAAGAATGGAAGGCTGAATGGAGGCAACCAAAGGAGCCAAAATAACTATGCGAGTACATCAAGTGAAGGAGACAAGCAATCCATGCTTGCCATGAAGCATGACTACAACAACTCGAGAAGTGATGACCAAAAATGGTTCATAGATTCAGGTTGCAGCAACCATATGACATGCCAAGGAGATTTGTTCACAAAGCTACAAGCTCCAAGTGGAAAAGGATGTGTAGAGACCGGCGATGAAACTCAACACGCAATTGAGCATGTTGGAGATATCAAGCTTGGAGACAAGAAGGTATTGGCTGATGTTCTTCATGTTCCTACTATTGCAAAGAATTTGATTTCAGTAGGACAAATGGTAGAGAAAGGATATCATGTTATCTTCAATGAAAAAGGCTGCTTTATAAAGAATCCAAAAGAAGGATTCAAGGTCATTGCTCAAGGAAGGAAAGAAGGAAGGATGTTCACTTTGGACATTCAACAACCGCATGGAAAGGTGATGTATATTCAGTTTGGAAACAAGAGGATAGCTGAAATCGATTTGTGGCACAAAAGGTTTGGACATATCAACATTCCCAAGCTCAAGGACATGAGCAACCATGAAGTGGTAAGAGGTCTTCCAAGATTCAATGATGCCGGACTACATGAGTTTTGTGAAGCATGCCAACTCGGAAAGCAAACTCGACAACCATTCAAGAAAAGCAACTATGTGGCAAGGAATGTCCTCGACTTGATACACACGGATGTATGGGGACCATCACAACAACCATCAGTGGCTGGTAATAGATATTTTGTCACTTTTATTGATGATCATTCAAGGAAAGTATGGATGTTTTGCATAAAACAAAAATCAGATGTGTTCTCCATGTTCAAGAGATTTAAAGCACAGGTAGAAAAGGAAACAGGACGCTACATAAAGACCTTGAGGTCCAATGGAGGAGGAGAATATTTCTCCAAAGAATTTTCATACTTTCTTTATGAAAATGGAATCAAGAGACAATTTACATGTAGGTACACACCTCAACAAAATGGAATAGCTGAAAGGAAAAATCGACATATCACAGAAGTTGCAAGATGCATGCTCAACGAGATGAAGATGCCACTAAACTATTGGGCTGAAGCAACTAGTACGGCCGTTTATTTGATGAACAAGTGCACAACGGCTGGAGTGCATAATCTAACTCCCGAGGAGGTTTATTCCGGTAAGAAGCCTGACCTTACACATCTCAAAGTTTTTGGATGTGTGTGTTATGTTCACATCCCTCAAGAACTAAGGACAAAGATGGAGGCAAAGTCCGAAAAATGTATTTTTATTGGATATTCATCGGAGCAAAAGGGATATAGGTGCTACAATCCGGTGACAAAGGAGCTACGAGTCTCACGAGATGTGGTATTTGATGAGCTAAGACCATGGTTTGGAGACAAAGGGAAAGAGAAGACTCTTGAAGAAGATTGCGAAGATGATGAAGGTGCTGTCCAAGAAGAATTTCAGCAAACAAGCACTCAAATGTCAGGTCCAGAAGCTTCTACATCACTTGGAGAAAGCTCAACATGGAAGGGGAGGCTAAGGAGTCATTCCTCATCACCAACATCAGCTTATGAAAGATCTAAAGCCGAAAGTGCTGCCCAAAATAGTGATTCAAATACAAGTGAAGAAGAGTATGAAGAGGTGATCACACCGAAGGTAAAGTTGAGCCGATTGAAGAAGCAATGTTCAAAAGGAAATGAAAGGAGGTCTTCAAGAGCAAGGTATCCAATTGAAAGGCTGAGCTATGATAGTTTTATTGCAAAACATTTTGCATATATGACACAGGTGGTCAAAGATAAAGAACCGGATGCATATGAAGAAGCATGTACACAAAAAGAATGGCAAGAAGCTATGCAAGAAGAGATGAAAGCTCTCAAGGACAATCACACATGGGAGCTAGTTCCAAAGGCTGAAGGTATGAAGATTGTTCCAAATAAATGGGTGTTTAAAATAAAGAGAAATGCTGACGGCTCTCTAGCAAGGCATAAAGCTAGACTAGTAGCAAAAGGATTCAAGCAAACTCACGGCATCGATTATGAAGAGACTTTCAGCCCGGTTGCAAAGATGGGAACAATTAGAACCTTGATTGGAGTGAGTGCAGCAAGGAGATGGCCATTGTACCAACTCGACATAAAAAATGCTTTTCTCAATGGTGAACTTCAAGAAGAGGTATACATGAGTCAACCGATTAGATTTGAAGACAAAAAGCATCCAAATTTTGTTTGTAGATTGAAGAAAGCTTTGTATGGGCTGAACCAAGCACCACGTGCTTGGAATCAAAGATTGGTCGAGTACCTCACAAGGTGTGGGTATAGTCCAAGTAATGCAGATCCCTCTCTCTACATGAAGAAAGAAGAAGGCAAGCAGGTATATATTTGCATATACGTTGATGATCTCATCATAACAGGAAGTAATGTTACAGGAATACAAGAGATCAAAAGGAAACTCGGTAAGGAGTTTAAAATTTCAGATCTTGGTGAGCTGAAATACTTTTTAGGCATTGAGATAGTCTATGGGAAAGATGGCATTTACTTATGCAAAGAAAGTACCTATTGGATGTTCTTTTCAGATTTGGAATGAGTGAATGCAAACCACTCACTCAACCTATGGACACAAATGTGAAGCTATGCTCAAATGATGGAGAGAAGTTACATGATGTAACTACATACAGGAGTATTATAGGTTCATTGATCTATGCTACGATCACAAGACTAGATTTGTGTTATATTGTTGGAGTTCTTTCTCAATTTATGCAAGCTCCAACAAGTGAACATTTAAATTCAGCCAAACGAGTGCTAAGATATGTGAAGCACACTGTCAATCATGCATTGTTTTATAGATATGATGAAGAATTGCAGGTAAAGGGCTTCAGTGATGCTGATTGGGCTGGTTCCAAGGAGGTAGCAAACCTATCACATGGAGCTCAAAGAAGCAACCTACTGTTGCACTATCATCTACAGAAGCTGAATATAGAGGTTTAGCCTTTGCAACTTGTGAAGCTATGTGGATTAAGAAGCTCTTGGCTGATCTTGATGTGCAGGTGGAGACCATTCCAATTTATGGTGACAACATGTCAAGCATTCACTTGACAAACAATCCAATGTTTCATGCATGAAGCAAGCACATAGAAGTGCATTATCATTATGTTCGAGAAAAAGTTTTGAGCAAGGATGTGGATATAAAGTTCATTGGAACTAATGACCAGGTTGCAGACATGCTTACAAAGTCCCTCGATGCTTCTAAGCTCAAGAGGTTCAAGGACGACATCAACTTACAAGATATGGTTGAAGGTGCAAGCTCACATGTGAGCTTGAGGGGGAGTGTTAAAAATAAAGAAGTAAGCTCGTATATATTTTTGCAAAAAGGATTTTCTTCAAGTAGAAGGAAAATACAAAAATGAAAAATAGAAGCATTTACTTCAGCAAGTAGTGGAGGCCAAAAGAGAATCATTCAAAAGAGAATAAAATCCAAAATCTGAATTGTAAGAGGAGTGGCTGTCCAAAGTAGTGGAGAAATGATGGAGAAGAGCTCTCAAACTCATCATGAGAGTTTTTGGTCACTTGGCTATAAAAGAAGCAAGGGAGGACACTCAATGTGAGAGCAAGAAGGCGTGGAAGCCCCCTTGTATCTACTTCATTTGGTTTGAGTCATTTCGTTCAGTTCACTCTCATAGCTGTGTCCAGCCGCACACCCATTTTTGGGTAGTCTACTTGTGAGAGTCATATCTCTCAACATATGTATCCAAATTTAGTGTTTAAACATTCATTGGAAAGCTTATCTTGAGTACTTCCTCTGTCTAGAACAGTTTTATGAAATTCTTTATGCTCTCTGAGTTATTCAGGTTTTAGTGAAGTCCAGTTTTCAGCCTAACTGAGTGGACAGGTTCTGTTGTTGGCAAGAGTCTTCATCCTGAGAAGGTCTTCTACACTTTCCGCT
Source organism: Ceratopteris richardii (assembly GCA_020310875.1). Lineage (NCBI taxonomy): Eukaryota > Viridiplantae > Streptophyta > Polypodiopsida > Polypodiales > Pteridaceae > Ceratopteris > Ceratopteris richardii. The sequence continues at coordinate 101,309,189 of CM035407.1, forward strand.
GCGATTAGGAGAGGAATTCTCCAACAAGAAAGAGAGAGAGAGATGCAATACTACATCAATGGAAATACGTGAAAATTTCCTTTTATAAGGTGGTTTTTTCTATCAAGATGATTACGTAGCTCTTATCAGCATATTAGCGGGGTTGCTGAAGAACACATAGTTCTATGATCATGTTTGCTGGAATCCTAATGGTGCATCTCATGATTTGGAGACAACATCAGAGAAGACAGGCTTTGATGAGAGAGAGAGAGAGAGAAAGAAAGAGAGTGTCTCATTGTAATGCTATAGCACGGTACAACTTTAGTCAATTCCTTTGTGCACACGTTCTTATAAATCACATTAAAATTACTTACGTAAATGTAATCATACCAATCCGTTATCTCGTAAGATTGCATGGGGCAAAACAAAAACCTCATCATTTGAAGAAAAGAAGTGTTCACATCAATTTTTCTAATTGAAAAGGTTTGAGAATTATTCATATGTTCATTGTAAAATTGAAGTCTCGCAAATAAAATTTTGTGAAGTATCGAGATTTGTGCTAAAAGACCATTGATGAAGGAAAAGTTTTGAAAGTAAATTGCTAAATCAAGATTATTGTGATGTGGACATAGTACTAATCGATCATCGGAAGCTATTCTAGTGATGCATTTAGAATGGCTAGATTCAATTTGCACAAGCCTCTGCTCATCTACACACATATTCATGCCAAGAAGTGTGATCATGATACAATGGTTGAATGGAAATAGTGAAGGATAGAGAATTTTCATATAAATAAATAAGAAAACAAGAAAGAAGAGGATTAAAAAAATGATTCTTTTTTTGTGCACGTTTAAATTTTTTGACACTAATGACAAAACTTAAATATTCTTCTCATGAGAGCTTTTTCTGTGAATATCTATCTTTGAAATATACTAAATGAGATTATTTTTTCCCATGTATTTATTCCTTCATACATTATCCTAAACTTTTTGAAGTAAATTGAAGAGTGAAGAGAAGGATTTTTCTCATGTTGCAGTCGCGAAGACCGAAGTTTTTCATTTCATATCTGCACTATAGCAGAGTACTCGATCATTAGCCTTGTATCATCCCATAATGATTCACCTTTGTATATTGATCGATTATGTCAGGATCAAAATGATGTATTAGCTCATTGTATACATTTGATTTAGTCTTTGTATCAAGGACCATGGTAATTATTTTGAGTCATTCTATTTTTACTTTGCCTTCACATGCATCTTCCATGATAACCCACTTCTCCTACTCCACAATCTACGTGCATGAAAGGTGTTCTTTCTTTTTCTCTCGACCTGCAGCGAGCCCCTCATCTCACCCTTTGCCAAGAAGAGGTGCCCAATGTGTGAACCCACCCACCAGACAAGAGCGACATGTTGCACACACAACCTGAGACCTGATCCAACCTCTTAGCTGCTTGTTCTACCCCATTGTGATCGAAATCCTATTGACACAGTGAACCTGATGTGAAGCAAGGTGGTTGCCCTAGTGATTGGAGATCCTTGATTTGCCACCCACACCTTCAGAAGAGAGAAAGAAACCTCGGCTTCAAATCAAATTTCTAGGTATTTGCTTTTAAGTTCTTTCAATATTTGCATTGCTTCAAAAGAGAAAAACTGATTTTATCTGCTTGAGTTTGATCATTCACATCTAGCATTAGTTTAGATCATACACTTGTGTTCTTTACTATTGTTGCTTAGATTAGGAATATGCTAATAAAAAGAACAAAAACATTAAAAATACCATAAAAAGAAGAAAAAATTTTAAACTCAAAAAGACATTAATTTTTGAAATTAAAAAGAAGAAAAACTTAAAAACTGAGAAAAAGAAATTGAGAGAAATTAAGTCAAGAAAGAATTCAAGTGATCAAAAGAAGAAATAATAAATTAAGCTAAGAGAGAAAATCAAGATCAAAAGACGAGACAAAATCAAGTCAAGATAAGAGAAAAATCAAGAGAATCAAGCCTAAAGCATCACATAAAGTACTCACATCCTTGAACAAATTTTGGCCTAGGTTGTTGATTAAAGAGAGAAATCTTTAGACTTGCTTTCACCTCTTGGCTCAACCATCTAGTCTTTTCTCTGAGCTCTATTCTAAGTGAAGATAAATAGTCGAGCCACTTACTATGGATATTGTTCTACACACTAGGACAAGCTAGAGAAGAGAGTTGGAAGGAGTGTTTCAAGATTTCATGATAAAAAAGCAAGGGGCTTGAGTGGTCCAAGCTATTCTAAGAGATAAAGGGAAGTTCATAGGGTTAAATGTTACTGAGTACTTGGATATATTCAAAGACCTAGCTCAGATCCATGGATTACCCAAAGAGATGTTGACTGATTTCTTCACTCGAGTAGTATCATATCAGTTCATATAGAGAATACATGGCCTGACTTTAGAAAAGAAATACATAAATTATTCTATTTAGAAGATTTTAGTCAACACAGTAGAGAGGGTTTCTTACAGTGGGTTCATTCCCCAAAACCCACTGCATCCTTAGCACACCTTTTGAACAAGTTCTTGAGGAGGTATGCTCAACTTCCTCAGGTTGACCTAGATTCTCTAAAGCCATATTTGTTAATTTCCTTTCTCAAGATTTTAAGTCTTCAGGATGGGACGGAAGACAAGAGAAGGATTGAGGATCCTGGGAAAAGTTTTGGATTTGATTGAAGATTGGGCTAGAGTTAGAAAAGAAATAGAGGAAGTTTCCTAGACGAGGCAACGACAGGCTGTATAGACCTATGTAGACAGCTCTATTATAGCCTAGGGATGCACCATCTCCACTAAGATGTTGTGGATGTAGCATCTATGGTTGAATGGTTGTCTTTGTGCCTTCCCAATCTGACATGCATCACATCTATTGATCATGTGTTGCTTTGATATGTTTGGAAGTCCTAGAGAACTTTGATCCCTACATATATCCTTCAAAGCTCTTTCATTCACATGAGCCAATCTCTTATGCCACACTTCATGCTCACTTAGGGTTTGAGACCCAAAAGTGAATTGAGTTATGTTCCTAGTTTCTCCTACTTCAAAAGTAAAGAGCCTACCATGCTTCTCACCTTTGGCTATCTTCTTGAAGTTGTGATATGGATCTTCCACAAAATCTCCATGTTGGGTGAACCTAACTTGCAAGCCTTTTTCAACTATTTGGCCTACATTTATTAGGTCTTTAGTTATAGTGGGTACATAGAGATTCTGACTCAGAATGTTTGTCCTGCCATTGGAAGCTTTGACATTACCAATCTTCTCCACATTGTGCTTTGTATCATCCCCTGTTTGAACTTCATGTCTATTCCTTGGACTTTCCAAATAAATTAGAAGAGCAATGTTGCTTGCAACATGATTTGAACATCTTGAATCTATGTAGAACAAATGATCATCTTCTTTATCTTCTTTGTGGCTTAGATTCATTAGAAACAATGAGTCTTGATGTGCTTGATTTTCATAATAATTGTTGTAGTACCTTTTATTATGGTCTCTATTGTTACTGTTGAAGTTGTGTCCACATCTACCTCTATTGCTTCCATATCCACCTCTTCCAGTTCCTTTCTAGGTCTTCCCATTGAACCAACAATTGTGAGTGGTGTGGTTGGTCTTATCACAGATGGCACAAGGTTGAACATTTTGACCTTTGTCTTCGTCATGCTTTGGTCCTTTCTTCTTTCCTTTCCGCTTGCTCTGCAAAGTTGGCTTGGGAACTCTCTTCTTCATCTTCTTCCTTCTTCTTTCCTTTCAACTTCTTGTCCTTCTTATCAGCATATAAAACACTAGTTGAATTACCATGATAGGAGTTACCTTCCTTTATGCTATTGTTGGCCTCTTGATTGTAGAGTTATCCAAGAAAGATGTTGAAGTCTCGAGTTTACACATCCATGATCGGATCATAAGTCGTGGTGAATGATTGCCATTGCTTATCACATTGAATCCCATTGCAAGTTTGCCTCATGATAGCCTCTTCTTTAATCAGCTCTCCAATGGATGCATCTACAACCTCCTTGACCTTGGTTACAAACTCTGTGATGGTTTGTTTAGGTTTCTTCTTCATTTGGTTGAACTCGTTCCAAAGATGATTCTTTCTTGCTTTGGTACTAGCAGAAAAGAAAGTCTATAGGGCATCTGAAGTCTCTTGATATGTCTTGCATCCTCTAATCTATGGTAATAGAAATTCAGAGATTGAGTTTAGTATGTAGGACCTTGCTTGAGCATCCCTTTCACACCAAAGTGTGAGCTTATATGTCTCCTCTTGTGTAGGTCCTCCTTTGGATCTTGGAATAGGCACAACTTCATCACTTACTACAACTCCATAAAGATTTCTACCTTGTAAATAGGCCTCCATTCTGATTTGGCAAGCCACATAGTTTTTTCAATCAAGCTTCTCAATCATTGAGGGAAATCCATCACCCATCTTGAACTAGCTATGATACCAATAAAAGAACTTGGAGAAGCTTGTAGGTACAATAAGAGATAGTTATCCTCTTCCAATCACCAAACATTTATTGGAGCATGTTGCAAGCAAGGAAGTTTATAGCTCGTTGGATGGATTTTCAAGTTACAATGAACAAGCCATTTCCCTAGAAGATCAACACAAAACGGCCTTTGCCATTCATTGATGTAGCTCAGTGTACTTCAAAATGGCTCTCTTCTCTCGGGATTAAAAGCATGTCTATTTATACTCATGCTCTCATTTTGAATTTGAATTTTATGTCACCTAAAAGTGATCCTACACTTTAGGAATGATTTGAATGGATTATTCCTACCACATGAGTCATGGGTTTATCTCCCTAACTTCACGAGATTCCTTATTCCCTTGGCTTTTACATTTATCCAAAGTAACTATGCCCAAAATGACTAGCAAAGGTTCACATGAAGTTCCTTCTTGTGAAGAGATAAAATGATGTGTAGTCCTAAATGATTAGTGAAGAACTTAGGCTTTCTAATTGCACCAACAACTCCCCCTCAAGCCTAAGATGCTTGCGTTATCAATCGTTCATGATTTCTTGTAGTTTAATCATGGATTTGAACCTATTCAATTTGCTTCCATCCAATGCTTTTGTCATCATATCTGCACATTGTTGATGTATAGATACATATGATAGTTGCATCTCCTTACTCATGATCTTTTCCCTCACATAATGGTAGTAAAATTCTATATGTTTGGTTCTCGCATGATAGATAGGGTTAGCAACAAGATGTAATGAACTAATATTGCCTCCAAATATGTGTGGATAGAAGTATTCAACCCTAAATCTGAATATAGGGCCCTATTCCCCATAGCTTCTTGAGTAGCATTTGCAAGTCCTCTGTATTCAAGTTCTGTTGATGAAAGAGCAACTATAGGTTACTTCTTGGAAGACCATGAGATCAATTTTTGGTACCTGCAAAAGTAAGCTAACCTGATGTGCTTCTCCTATCATCTTTAGGGCCTAACCAATCTGCATCACAGAAAAGCTTAATATCTATATTAGATGTATATGGATAGTACAATCCTTCATTGACTAACAAGACTTGGCACACTAACTCCATAGAATATATCTACTATAGTTAGAGTAGCATAGTTCAAGCTTCCAACAAGACTTTGGTAACTAGTCACATCTTCTATTAACTCACCTTCATGTATGCTTAACTTCAGATTTACCTCCATGGGTGTACCTCTAACCTTTGTATTTTCCATCTTGAACTTGGTAAGCATATCTCCAATGTACCTTCTCTGAGTTAGGAACATACCTTTCTCTATATATACTACCTCCAAACCTATGAAAGTCCAATATCAATAATCTCAAACTCTTCTTTCATCTAAGCTTTGATCCTCTTGATTCCATCTGCATCATTACCTATAATGATTATATCATCCACATATACACAAAGTTATATGACCTCTGAAAGGTTCCTCTTGATAAAGAGGGAAGGATCTACGTTGCTTACCATAAATCCTTTATCTTAAAAGTAAGTGACAAGTCTACGACTCCAAGCTCTAGGAGCTTGCTTCAAGCCATACAAGGCTTTCCTTAACCTGTATACATGTTCTGGATATGATTGATCTTCAAAAGCAGGAGGTTGAGCCATGTGAACCTCCTCTGAAATCCAACCATTTAGAAAAACATTTTTAACATCCACTTGATAGATTTTCCAATTCTTGGAGGATGCTACAATCATGAGTACCCTAATTATAGGCATTTCTGCCACAAGTGAGAATGACTCTTCATAGTCGATACCTTGGGTTTGGCAAACCCTTTGGCTACAAGCCTTGCTTTGTACCTATTAATTGAGCCATCAAAATTCTTCTTTACCTTGTAAATTCATCTTGATCCAATGATCTTCTTGGATGGTTTCTTGGGGACCGATTCCCAAGTGTGATTTTCTTGTAGAGCTTCTATCTCTCCATCCATCTCATCTCTCCATTCTAGCTTCTTCTTGGCTTCTTCATATGTAGATGGTTCTTCTAAGTTTGTATCTTGTGCTATGTAAATTGAGTGCTTAGTAACTAAAGAGGTGTCATAACCATAACTTCTGACTTCCTTTTTTCTCTAGTAGACCTCCTTATGGTTTGTTGAGATGATTCTACCACATCCCTCATCTCCTGAATTTTGTATTTTCCTTTGGAGTTCCAAGAGTTGATTTCTCATCTTGGAGTCTTGTGGTCTTCTTCAAAATCACTTGATTGTTCATGTGTATGCTCATTTCTCTTTGATAATGTTGGAAAGTCTTTCTCTAGGTCATAGGGAAGTCTGCTTTTCCTACAATCATCCTCAAACCAAGATTTGTTTTCATTAAAAACAACATCTATACTTACAATAAAACCTTTATTGCTTGGATTGTATAGCCTATAACCTTTTTTATCAAGGTCATAGCCAATGAATATGCATTTCTCTACCTTTGTATCTAATTTTCCTCTAATATGCTATGCACCCAAACATCCTGCAAAGATCAAGACTAGGTCTTCTTCCATTCCATGCTTCATAAGGTGTCATCCCATCCAATGCATTTGCTGGGGAGTCTATTGATTACATAGGTGGCTATGGATATAGCCTCTACCCATAGGTAATTGGGCAACTTGTTCTCATTTAGCATTGATCTTGCAACCTCCATTATGGTTCTATTTTGTCTCTCCCCCACTCCATTTTATTCTAGGTTATACGTGGTTGTAATTTCTCTCTTGATTCCTCTCGCTTGGAGATAAGAATCAAAGTCATGGGAGGATTATTCTCCCCCTCCATCTAAACTTAGCCTCTTCAAAGTTTAACCTATTTGGTTTTCTACAAGTGCTAGATATTTCTTCAAACAGGAGAACACTTCATATTTATGCTTCATAAAAGATAGTATTGTCCATCTGCCACAATCATGAATTAATGAAACATAATACCTGGATCTAGAGATTGAAGGCTCCTTGCTTGGTCCCCATACATCTGTATGGACTAGCTCCAATAGGTCTCCATGAATGTATCCCTTCTTTGTGAATGGTTGCCTATGAGACTTGCCAAATTGACAACCACTACATTTGTAAATTGTGTGTTGGTTGGAGATATTTGGTAGACCAAGCACACTCTGATCCCTGTTAATTTTCTTCAAAGTCCTTTCACCTATATGAGCTAACCTATTGTGCCAAATTTCCAACTCTAATAGGGTTTGACTACCATAATTGAACAAAGCAATGTTTCTAGTATCTTGGAGCTCAAATGTGCATAATCTACCTAACTTTTCTCCTCTTGCTATCCTCTTGAATCCCTAATGTGGATCCTCAACAAATGCTCCATTCTTTGTGAATCTGACCTGCAATCCTTTTTCAACAATCTCACCTACACTTATGAGATTTTTCGTGATGGTTGGCACATACAGTACCTTAATCAATAGGTTCATATTACCATTTGAAGTCTTCACATTGCCTATCTTCTCCACTGGATGCCTTGTGTCATCTCTTGTTTGGTCTTCATGTTTATTCCTTAGGTCCTCCAAGTCTCAAAGTAGAGCTACATTCCCTGCTACATGATTTGAGCAACCTGAGTCTATATAGAGTACATGTTCATCTGCTTTACCTTAGTTCATGGTCATTTTCATTAGAAGTAATGAGTCCTTTAAAGTTTGATCATCTACCTAGTTGTTGTAGCTTCTTCCTCCTCTATATCCTCCTTGATAACTATTGTTGTTATATAAGTTGTTTTTGTAATCAATATTGTTTTTAATCTTGCTCTTGAGCTTCCATAGCCTCCTCTATTGGAACCTCTTCCTCTTTGATTTCTCTAGATTCGTGAAACAATTCTCAACAATGTGATTAGTTCAGCCACATATGGCACATGGAGAAGAGCTTTGAGTTCTCCCCCCTACCTTGTCTTCCTCCTCTACCTCTTTCTATTGAGCATCTACCTCTACCTGGAAAGTTTGCTTGAGAAGTACTACCTTCATCATCAGACTTTTTACCTTTGCTTTGCTATCTTTATTCTTGTTCTTATATGTATATAGGGTAGAGGATTGATTACCTTTTGCGTTATCTCCATTTTTCATAAGATTCACCTCATGTGTGAAGAATTTTCCCATGAGAATGTACAAATCAAGAACATGCATGTCCATGTAGAGGTCCATGGCTATGGTAAAAGTTTCCCATTTGTCATCTACCTTTATTCCATTAATCACTTACCTTACTATATGCTCTTCATTAATGACTTCTCCAATGCTACCAAGCTGATCTACTATGTCCTTCATTTTTGTGACAAAATCAATCACACTTTGCTGGGGCATCTTCTTGAGTGTGGTGAACTCCATCCATGATTGATTCTTTCTTGCCTTGGTACTTGATGAGAAGAATGCTTAAAGAGCATTCCAAGTCCTAGTGAAGTCTTGCAACTCCTGATATGTGGAAGTAAAAAAATTAGAGATTGAGTTAAGAATATATGACCTTGCTAGACCATCCTTTGAGCACCATGTGGTTAACCTCTCTTTTTCTTCTTGAGTTGGTTGTCCTTTGATTCTGAGGATCTGCATCTCATCTCTATAAACAAAGCAACTTAAACATTGATGAATATACAGAAAAACTATGAAAGCTATGTACAAAATCATGTGAAACATCAAACCAACTCCCACTATTGTCTCGCTCAACCATGGATCCTAGCAAAAATTTTGGTCAAAACAAGCCCCATACTCTCCTACGGGTGTACAATCATCACAATCATCACAGTCATGAGAGTTAATGGGATGTTTTCTCATAATCTTTCTATTTCTTGAATGATTTGGGCATGCATTCATTATTTGTAAGGAGTGAACATCATATCTTGATCGGATTCTCATGTAGGCAAGTCCATCATCTGTTGCCTTTGTTTCTATTTTCACTTCAACTATGAAAGGTTTCCCAAGAATAGCCTCGTACAAATAGTGATCCTTGACAAAAAAGTGGAATTCCTCAAAAATTCCCCCTATCGTCATAGGTACAAAGGCACATGCTCCAAGCAAAGCTCCGGAGCCATTATCTATAGTCCTCATCCTCTAGACATGCTCATTATCTATAGGCCATCTAAATTGGTCATACAACTTTTTAGAGATCACATTTATCTCTAACCCTGAGCTAATCATGGCCAGAGCTAGACATGAATCTCTTTCATTTCCTAATTTCACTTTCATTTTTGGTGTCCCCCTTGCCCAAAAGTTTCTAGTATGCTCACTCTCAAATCTTCTCATCTCATCATCAAGTATAATTGGCCCTAAAGAATTCCTATTCGCTTGACATCTTGCAATCTCATCAACTTCATCATCAAACAAGTCGCTCAAGGCTATAGCTTCATTCATCACTTGAGTGCCTTCAGATGCCTCTTCATTTCCACATCCCCAGGTAATGGAAATCTCTTGTTCTTTATGAGTCTTATGAAACTATCCCTGAACTCAGCCTTCGCAATGGAGAAGACATGTTCCAAGGACATGGTCACTTGGATCCTTAATAAAATACCATTTAATATTTCCTTGGCATCATTCTTCTTCTCAAGCGTAGAAATTAATATAGGCCTCGGTGTCTTCTTCTTTTTCCTCTTCTTCTTCTTCTTCTAATTCTTCTTCTTCTTCTTCTTTTTCTTCTTCTTCTTCTTCTTCTTCTTCTTCTTCTTCTTCTCTTTTTCTTGAACATTTTCTTAAGTATCTTCAGTACTTTGAGTTGCTTCTTGGTCCTTTTCCTTTTCTTTATTTGGTTCTTGAATTTTGATTGGCTTGGTTGGCCTCTTTCCCTCACTTATTTATTTCCTTTTTGCCTCTTCTTGAGAACCAAGAGGCTCCTTAAAGTGAAATTTCTTTTTCATTTTCCTTAGCTTTTTCCTCAGCTTCTTTACTTTGTCTCCTCGTCACTCGTATCTCTAGCTTAGCCTCGTCTTGCTATTCATCTTTTTTTCTCTTTCCCTCAATATTAGCTATGTGTGAGTAGATATAGAACTGATCTACATAAGACTTTGATGCAATATTCTACATGATCACATCCCTTGCTCTCACTAAGGCTCCTATTGAGTAACTCTTTTGCTATTGTGGCCTATTTCCTCTTGATATCCTTCTTTTATCAGCTCTAATTATGTTGTTGATGTGCTGACATTTGTACTTGATAGGTTCTTGTATAGTTTCTTCATTCCTCCCTTCCCCCAGTTCACAGGCAAAGGAAGCTGAGTCTTGAAGTCACAAAGCTTTTTATCTATATCAGTCACTAACTATTGTTCTTCATCTTGTTTCAGTTTTTCACATGCATAAGAAAAATGTTATTGTGCATCATACCAAACACATCTCTTTGCCCCTCCTAACCCTCTAGCTCCCTGTCTATCAAATGGCCCAGTATTCCTCTGATGTGTGGGCTGAACTAGTGGTGCAGGGGTCTACTAAGCAATGGGCTATACTGGATGTGTAGCCTGAGGTATTGCATATCTCTGTATGTTTGGTATTGGAATAGCATTTCCCAACAATGGATCTACATAGCTAGTGGTAGCCTAAGGAGCGGGATCTTGATAACCTATAGAATAGACGTTGTTATGCAAACTTGCCATCTCTTTGGATAGAGAGGCTTGCATCGTCATGACATTCCCTATTGGCTTGTAGATGTGGATGCAACATTAGCCGAAGCTGATGTTGCAAACACATTCGAAAATCTTGATTCCAATTCTCATCAATTAGGAAGCAAGCATGATACACATGTCCAAGATCAAAGAAGTGATACAGATGATGACCAAGATGAAAAGGAAAATGATTACAAACTATGGAAGTCAAGAGGCAAAGCAAAGATGTAGGAGTGTAGAGAATGATCTAAGCAAGCTCTTAGAAGATCAACAAGAAAGAAGAAACATCTAGATTCGTTACAAAGCACTTAATCTACTTGGAAAAAGACTCAATTTTAGAAGAACCCTCAACCTATGAGGAGGCAAAGGTAAACCCTAATTGGGAAAATGCCATGAAAGAAGAAATAGATGCATTGAAGGAGATGGACACTTGGGATTTGGCTCCAATGTTATCCAATCAAAAGGTAATTGATTGCAGATGGGTATATAAAGTTAAAAGAAACTCAAATGGACTCGTTTGCAGGTGCAAGGCAAGATTAGTTTCCCAAGGATGCTCACAAAATCGTGGTATAGACTCTGAGGAAACATTTTCACTAGTTGCAAAGATGACTACAATAATGAATGGCCTCATATTAATAGTTATTCTCATATTATAAGCTATAGTAAAAAGCCAAATGGTTCAATTTGTGTCGATCTTTAGTGCTTGACACAACCCAAATGATCATTTGTCCATCTTTCTTAAGACAAGGTCCCTTTTCATGGTAGCCTATGTGCAACCCTTAGTTAACTTCACCCTCCTTTGGCGAAATCCATGACATACTGAGCCCAACATGAAAGGAGGGCGTGATTAAATTGGTGACTTGATAAACAAAAAAACTAGTGCATGCAATATGGACAATCTTCTAGCTCAATTCTTAAGCTTTTAGTAAGTGGATAGTCGGCACATGGCTATTCAATATCTTCATGAATGTTTACCTAATTGACATATATCTTTCAATGGAAATAATATATCCAAGTTCTACAAACAATATGAAATTGAGGTGAAGTATTTAGGCATTGTGCTGACACCAATGATGGACTAAATTATGTTGTTGATACCTCTTATGAGTTTATGAGTACGAGTGCTGATATAGAGTTGATTGAAGATTTTGAGTATGAGTGGCCTCACTACAACATATGAGTCTCATATGGATGCTAGCCATACTGGTGATCATACCTCGGCATCTGTATGATTGTTGAAAAGATTTTGAAAAACTGTGCCAGCTATATCAATGATCAGTTTGGCATCCACATAACCATTGAAAATTTTTTGCCAGTATATGCATCAAAAAATATTGTCATTTGTATGAGCATTGGTATGTGCATCAGTATACACATTGCTATAGGTCTTGATATAAGCATTAGTATTTTTCTGAGCACGATGGATGCTTATACCGACACTCATACTGACCCGTATATTGATGTGCATACCAAGGTGCATTTTAATAACCCGAGAGTCGAAAGTGGACTACTCCTTTATTTTGAAATGCGATCAGTTTTCTCTCAAATCTGCATGCTTGCATTGTTTTCAATCTCACACATCCACTTGCATTGTGCTCGTCCTGTGCTTTTTGTCTCTCCCCTCACACATCCACCCTCCTCTCTTTCAATGTACACATAGATCTCTCTCTCTCTCCACACACACACACATAGAGATCTCCATATCTCTACACACACAAACATCTCTCTGTCTTGCATCTTGGTATGTGATGCGTGTGGTTCTTCACCTTCTCTCTTTGTCCATTTGTTTTGTTCCCCAATTTCTTTTTCATTTTGATTTGCAAGAGCTTTTTGGCTTTAGTTTTTTGTTTGATGAGATGTGACATCAATTGTGTTTTGGCGAGCAATGTGAAGGAAATTACATCGATGTAAGTGATTTCTATACATGTATGTATTGTTTTGTTCTTTATGAGAGAGAGAGGTAGAAAGAGAGAGAAAGAGAGAGAAAGAGAGAGAAAAAGAGAGAGAGAGATGAAAGAGAAAG
>CM035407.1:101324727-101404727 GCA_020310875.1 Ceratopteris richardii
TGTCCAGGTGAAGCTGTGGACTTGGCTCCGTCATTACAAGGCACGAGATTCCTGGCATCATCACGACAAGACCTTGGTAGCATCACAACAAGGCAGTGAAGTCTTGGCACCATCGCTACAAGGCGATAAGGAATAAAATTTCTAGTGTGTGATTTTTGGGACAAAGGCATGATTGAAGTGCAGGAGGAGCTATGGTGATAGAGTTGTGGTGATTGGTGATGTATAAGGCTTGACGATTGAGCTGTTGAAAGCTTGAACGTTGCATACATAGCACAAAAGCGAAATAGATGGGAACCTAAAGGAGGCTCAATAGAAGCGGGTTAGATGGTGTGCGAACTACTCATCGAGTCGATTGCCTTATGCGAGTCAGGGTTGACTAGCGCAACTCGACTGATTAGGGTTTTTGGTTGCATGCTTCTCCTGTGCCCTCCATCGCGGAGGCCTCTCGTGTGTGGTAGCCCCCCTGGGTGGTGATTCTATCTGCTTCCTTTTTCAGAGTTAATGGTGCTCCATGAGGCTCTTAGGGATGGTATTGCTGGTTCGAATGGCTTGTTTGGCATGCTCAACTCCATGCTAAACCCTGTTTTTGACTCCAATTGCTTTAAGTCTAGATTTCCCTCTGGTTCCGAGGAAGCTCCAGCTCTATGTGACTCTCAAGTAACTCTAAACACTATTCCATCTCCACAAAGACAAGGTGGACTCTCTTACGCAAATGCTGTTCAGACCCCGTTGCATGCTCCCTTCTCAATGTTCAACTCTCAAAGCTTGCCAAGTATGCATGTTCCTCTTAATAATATCAATGGTAGGAAAGGTAAGGAGAAAATGGTTGAGGACTACATGGAATAATCATCTGTCAGAGAAAGTTGTGATAGGTCTTTGTCATGGACCTCGGCCTGCTCAGGAAAACCTAAAAAATTGGATGAAGGTTGAGTGGGAAAGCAGAGGGCTTTTTGCCAAACATATCCAATACCTCCCCAATAATTACTTTCTCTTCTTTTTTGAAGATGCTCATAATGCTATGCAGGTTATAGCTGAAGGCCATTGGATTATTAGGAATACCCCTATTTCCTTTTTCAAGTGGTTTCCTGGTTTTAACCCTTGGGGGTCTAAACCAACTAAGGTTCCAGTGTGGGTGGAACTACCAGACCTTCCTGTTGAATATTATCCTTGGATAGAACAATTGGGTAATCTTATTGGCAAATTTTTGGGACAGCGGCCAAAAAGTGGTTTCAATCCAAAATGGGACCCGCAAATGCTGATCGAAGTAGACACTTCTAAGTGTATTAAATCAGTGTTAATTTTAAAGAACTCTGAAGGGTTCAAACTTTATGAGCAAAAGGTTTTGTATAAGAACCTCCCTAATGCCTGTTTTCATTGCTATAAACAGGGACATCTGATCAGAGACTGTCCAAGCTTGGTGAGTACTAAAACCAAAGAAAACAAAGAAGAGGATAACAAGAAACCGGGCCTTAGTAATGGTAAAGAAGAGCCTACTCATACAGAACAATGGAACAAGAAGGATACCCTCAAGAATAGAAGAAAGACCGTTAATATGGGGCTGAAACCTGAGGTGTTGGTCAAAGAAATTAGCAACCCTTTCCAAATCCTTGAAGATCATGTTAAAGATGGTGATGTAGGAGCAGGCAGTTCAAGCCCTCATCAAAATAGTGATGGACTCAATCCTTCTATGCAGGACACCAATTTTGGTGAAGGATCAGGGTGGACCATTGTTGGTAAGAAGGGTAGTCATAAGCCCTCTGGTAATCTTCCTGTTTCTCCTGTTGTAGATGTTGATAAGGTCAACAATACAAAAACTAGTGATGAAATATTTTTTGAACAACTTAACAAAAGTGATGAGGATATTATTGTTACAAGGCTGACGGAGCGAGACAACCGCAACCGCAGAAGAAGGACAAACAAGAATTTTGGCTGAAATGACGGAGATGCAGGAAATTACGCAAGAGTCGGTAAATGAAGGATGCAAAAGCAATAAAGAGTAGGATGAAGAGAGAGAGAGAACGTCTGCCGCTCCGCTAGACTGGTGGGAGCAAAGATTACTGTGTGAGACAGATAGAGAGAGAGGGAACGTCCTGGAGTGATAGTTAACAGGAATTTATTCGAGAGAAACAGAGAGTTAGAGACGTCAAGAGAGAGCAAGAGTTCAACTGTTGTGTCACGATTGTATTTTGTAAGTGCATAAGCATCGAGTACTTCTTGAGAAGAAAAGGTTAATTGATATCGGCAAGAAACTGCGATACTAATCTCTGTAGTAGTGAATCTGATTAATACATTGGGATATACCTCTTTTTGAGTACTCTGAATTAAGTGTTATAGTAGATGACGTACAGTATACTGTTATAACATTTTTTCGGCATATGTGCGCATTGTTGATAATAATTTTCTGGTATTCACCATTGGTATAATAGATTGTGTGATTGAAGATGAATATGACAGCTTGGAAAGTGTAGTATCGTGAACCATTGAGTAATCTATTGTGGTGTTGCAGTACTGTGTACGACGTTTTATTCGGTTATAATCAGAATATAAAATAAGAGACGGTATATTCTGTTTACCTTTGTTGAGAGGACGAGAAAGATAATCACAACTTTGATGTTAGAACTTTTAAATAGTAAGAACGATAGTATGGTAATAAATTGACGCACCTGATCAGTGTTAAGAACGATTTTACTGTTGTGAATTATCCGCAAATCTATTTTGGATATTGTTGAAGTATTAGATAAAATGTGGAATGACTAGATGGGAAAATAGTACAGGGCCTCTGTCTAACAGACCCCTACCACTCCCAAGAACCCGAGGACCCGATAATACTCTTCCGAAAGTTGGATAGAAGTATTATCGTTTAATATTGGCGATTCCGCTGGGGATGTGGCATTAAGATTGCCTGGTATTTTGTTCAAACTAAATTTTGTTGGAAGGACAGTAGCAACAGAATCAGATTGTTGCAAGACTGTTCTGTTCGTAATGCTATATGATTAGTACGGAAATGCTACATGCCGATTACTCGATCAAGTGAAAAGTATCCCAAGAATCATCAGTTAGGGGTATTAAGAACAACTCTGGGAGGTACTAGTGCAATTAGACCTGACCCAGTTGTCGAAAAAGTGACGAACGATAATACTCATTCCGGTGAGATTACGGTAGAACGTAGTTCATCTCTAGGACTGTCTGGTATCACTACGGTGCAAACTGTCGAAAATATAGCAATTTTGGAACCTACCAATACGCAGTTGGAATCTAGTCTAAAAGTTTTCGGAATAGATTCAGATACGATTAGAAACACTTTAGGGAAGGAAATTAACGCAGGCGAATCAACACTGTATCCAGTCACAATTTCGAATCCTTCCGGTGAAATTTCGGTAAGAAAAACACAGTTTTTCGGTGACGATTCAGCAGTTTCGGCTGAATCTTCCGCTCAACTACAACGTTTGGAAGCAAGTCCTCCTACTCTGGATATCAAGGAGGAAGGAAGACTATTTGAAACAGAAATTCGCAATATAGTAAGTAAGCTAATTGCACCGAAAAGTGTGCCATTTGGTGAAACAAATTCCGGTAGTTCAGAAACTCAAAACAGAAATACAAAAGGAGTGTATAATACATTTACGATGAATGAACAACCGCAACGACAGTTAGGTCAACCCAGATCGGCTCCAACGGGAGTAACATACACAAAGTTTAGTGGATTTCCAGGAGATGATCCAGATGCTCACGTACGCACCTTTGAAATCAGTTACGCTGTTCTCAACCATCCACCGGATCCGGCATACAAAGCATTTGTTTTTCAATCTACACTTGTGAATGAAGCAGCAAGATGGCTTACTGAATACGATATTAATCATTTCGGTACTTATGAAGCAGTACGAGACGCTTTTCTGCAGCGATTCAGGCTAAAAAAAAATCCTACAGAGATCTTTGAGTATTTACAGAACAACAGACAGAAACCAAATCAAACTGTACAAGAGTATGCTACCCTTTTCAGAACACATTTAAGACAGTTACCCCAGGCTCATGCTAATTTACCAGACGATGTTATTACACAGTGGTTTATCAATGGCTTACTTCCTCAACTTAGGCAAATCATGATTATAAGATGTGTAGGAGCCATGACCCTCGATGCAGTGATCGCAATGACCCTTCAGCTGGAAAACAAAGTTGGTGGATTTTCAGAGGATTTGGAATGGATAAAAACAAACAAACATGTGGTTGAAGATATAATTAAGCAAGTATATTGCACCACCTCCAAGAATTCAGGACATACTAGTGCCCAGTGTGCGTTAAATCAGACTTATTGCGCCATCTGTAACATTGTTGGACATACCACTGAGAATTGTGCATACAATGCCAGAAGACAAGGAACAACAACAGTTAATGCAATTATTCAGGAACAAGGGCAGTCAGCCAATCAATATGTACCCCCACATTTGAGAAACAATCAACAACAAGGTTATCGACATTATCGAGGACAAAGGAACAACAACTATAATACACCACGCTGGCAGAATGGACCACCACCGGAAAATCATAATTCACCACCACCTCGATGTCATTTCTGTGGACAATTGGGCCATATTAGAAGATTCTGTAGAGATGCAGCGGAATATGATCAAAGGAAAAAGGAACGTCAAAACCCAATGGCCAATGTGGTAACAATCACACCTGTAGAGACGCAGGCAGCAGCAGTTCAAACTCGTTCCGGTAAACAATTGCAACCAGCAGCAGAATTATTTGAACCAGGGATACGTGAACAACACAGAATGTATCATAAAGCTAGCCAGTGGACCACCGTAGAACCACCTGTTTTTTCAGAACCTACTCTAGTAATCCAGTCCCCGGATACGACACAAGCCCGTGCTGACAATACATAAACAGGAACATCATCTGCAGTAGAATTACCATCTTCAGACCAAGCTTCATCTTCAACAGTTAAGGAAGATGCAAATCAATTGCAACCAGCATGGGATATATTGTCCAGAGCATCCATCACACTGCCTTTCGGGCAATTACTGGCACTAGTACCAGGAATACGCCAACAATTTCAACAACAGTTTACTACAAAATCTGCTTGCATTCCGGCTACCACAAGAGTACAACCAGAGCCAGACTCTACGGTAGATCACTCAGTTCCTCTGATTACGGTATGGTTTCATAAACATCAAATCCCACAAGTTTTAATTGATGGGGGATCTGGCGTGAATATTGCCACTGCGTCACTTTGTAAGAAGTTAGGATGGACTAAGATAGAACCAGTTCAATTCTTTGTTAGGATGGCTGATCAATCTAGAGTTCATCCAGTAGGACTGGTCCGAGATATACCCATAACTGTGCAAGACACAACATTTAAGATGACTTTTGTTGTTCTAGAATTGCCAGAATCAACCCTAGATTACAATCTACTTTTCGGTCGTCCTTGGTTGAAACAAGCCAAGGTAATTCAAGACTGGTCAGCCCAGGAACTTACGTTCAAAGATAAAAATCGCAAATGAGATGTAAAGTTAGATGCGATACAACCCTGTGAGTTACATGCTCGACCATATTTTGCCGAACCAGTCCATATGTTAGATGGGTTGTCTGATGACGAAGAAGAAGAATTTCTGAAGAATAATGTTGATTTAATGACATTAGGAACTATTGATCTACAGTCTGTGGTTGATACCTGGAATGCTTCAGTATGTACAGTAATACCCATTGCCGAAGAAACTAAGGAAGAAGATACCATTTCGATTCACGGTAATGAACTACAGCAACTTCTCGAACCATCAGCTAATACAGAGAAATATCAACAATTTTATGTTCCAGAAGACCAGTTAATTACTTATAATCTTGGAGATGAAGATCACCCTCGTCCTGTAAAGATAAAGCAAAACTTACCTGATGCCTTTCAAGCAGATTTAATTCAGTTACTCCAAGAATTTACTGACGTCTTTGCATGGGATTACAAAGACATGAAGGGCTTGGATCCTCGTATTTATCAACACAGAGTTATGCTAAAACCAGAAGCGAAACCGATAAAGCAAACCAGCTACCGGATGAATCCACATTATGCATCACAAGTAAAGGCTGAATTGGATAGGTTATTAAAAGTTGGATTCATAGTACCAATAGAACATGCGGAATGGATTTCACCGATTGTAATTGTACCAAAGAAAAACAAGCAATTGAGAATTTGCGTAGACTATCGGAAATTAAATGCTGCAACAGTACCGGATCCTTTTCCGATTCCTTTTTTGGATACTATGCTTGACAAAGTAGCAGGTCATGAGATGTATTCATTTCTAGATGGATATAGTGGATATAATCAAGTAAGGATGGCTGAAGAAGATATACCTAAAACTGCATTTATTACAAATTGGGGTGTCTTTGCTTGTACAGTAATGTGGTTTGGATTGAGGAATGCACCAAGCACATTTCAAAGATGTATGCAGGAGATATTTTCTCCTTATCTCACCTCATTTATGCAAGTATACCTTGACGATTTTTCAATTTTCGGTAAGATGATCGCACATCTGGTACATTTACGATGTTGCTTTCAGAGATGTAGAGAATATAGATTGTGTTTAAACCCAAACAAATCTGTGTTTGCGGTTTCATGTGGTAAGTTACTTGGTCACATCATATCGGCACATGGTATTCAAGTCGATCCTGATAAAATTTCAGCAGTATTAGAAGCTCTGGTGCCTAATACACCTAAGGAAGTAATGCGGTTTATGGGTCAAGTGAGATGGCATGGAAGGCATTTACGGTGGCTTGCTCATGTGGCAATACCACTGAACAAATTAATTTCCAAGACTCCACGACAATTCGAATGGACTCAGGAATGTCAGATAGCATTTGATCGACTGAAACAGTTATTAACACAGGTTCCCATTTTACAGCCACCAGATTGGGATCACCCATTTCACGTATTTGTTGATGCATCTGATATAGCAATAGGAAGTGTACTGATGCAACAAACAGATAAATGGTTTAGACCAGTATACTATGCTAGCAGAAGATTAGCACCTGCAGAGAAGAACTACTCGGTAACTGAGAGGGAATGCTTAGGATTAGTGTATTCGGTAAAAAAATTCAGACATTATTTGCTGGGCCGAAAATTTACATTTCATGTCGATCACGCTGCACTTGTTTACTTGGTTCGGCAGCAACATATAGGTGGCTGCCTAGCACGATGGGTTCTACTATTGCAGGAATTCGACTATGATGTCGTTCATCGGCCAGGTAGTTCACATGCTTTAGCAGACTTTTTGTCACGCTTAGATTCAGGTGAACCTCCAGTTGGTATAAATGATACAACGCCATCCATGTATACTTCAAAACCAACTACTGAGGAATTGTCAACCCAACCAGTACCAACTACGTATTATGATCAGTTATTGACCTTCCTTTCGGATGGATGTCTACCTTCTGAAGTTCCTATAGCTACACGCCGAAAAATTGCAGTTTTTAGTCGAAGATTCCGGTTAGTTGCTGGAGAACTCTATTATGCAGATCATACAGGAACCTTACTCCGATGTATCCCTACACATGAAGTAAAGTCAATCATCAATTTAGCTCACTCAAGTCCAACAGGAGGACATTTTGCAGCAGATCTTACTCACCGAAAAATTCTGCAAAGTGGACTTTGGTGGCCAACTATGTACAGAGATGTATTGGACTTTATCAAAACTTGTGATAGCTGTCAAAGAACTGGACAACCACTACAACGCCATTACTTTCCACTTCATCGAGTACTTCCTTTAGAACCATTTCAGAAATAGGGTCTAGATTTTATTGGTCCAATCACACCTCCCGCGGTATTCAGTAATAACCGGTATATATTGACTTGCACAGACTACGCAACCAGGTGGGCAGAAGCATGGCCTTTACGTTCGGCTACAGCAGTTGAAGTAGCAAAATGTCTATTATCAGATGTCTTTCCAAGATTTGGATTGCCACTAGAGCTTGTTTCAGATCAGGGCACCCATTTTCTGAACAATTTGATGAAAGCATTAACACAGTCATTCCAGATCAGTCATAAATTCAGCTCACCATATTATCCTCGTGCAAATGGATTGGCAAAAAGTACCAACAAATCTTTGCTGAACATGCTTCAGAAATTGACTAGAGAAACACCGGAAAGATGGGATCAGTTGCTACCTGCAGTCTTATGGGCCTATCGCACTACATATAAGGTAACCACCGGCTTGACACCCTTCAAGTTAGCCTATGGACTAGAAGCAATAGCTCCGATGGAAATTGTAATACCAAGTTTAAGAGTAGCAATTTCTCAGAAGCTTCTACCCGAAGAGTCATCGGTATTTCGGTTAGAAACACTTAGAGAATTAGATGAGCACCGATGGCTCAGTTTCTTAACTATGAAAGAAATCCAACTAAGACAGGCCAGGACACATGACCGCAATTTAAAGACCTCAGTATTTTCGGTAGGACAGCTTGTTCTTTTCTACAATGCGAAGTCCAACAGATCAGCAGGAAAATTCAAGTTACGTTGGTTCGGTCCATTCAAGATTTCAGAACAAGTTGGTCCGGCAACTTTTCGGTTGACTACCTGGGACATGACCATCTATAGTCACATCGTTTTCTTTATGAGCTTTATATCAAAGGTATGAGTAGCTGACTATGTGTAGAGCACCGTTTGTCCAGTGGATAGAACAGATATGCTCTCTGTTCGACGTCTAAAGTTTAAGTGCCGCCTTTTTGTCACCATGGGCTCAAACTTCTAAACAAAGCATGCAACAAACTAGTCGCAGATATATTAATCGAATTGTACTTGCTCTAATGGATAGAGCTAAGTCTCAGCTTCTACATGTCATGGGAACAAACCTCATGCATCATCAGCAAAAGGGAGTGCTTTACCTTTTAGCTATGCTGCAACGCTGATTAAAATCTGACCTCTACAAGCAGAATGATGTGTCACAGATCTGCCTTGCCATCTTGGATATGGGGAAGCTTCTCCTTGAAGAGGTTGAGGGTTCAAGTCTGTGTTGCTGCACTAGCGTAGTAGCTTTCTTCTTTTGTATCATCCAAAATTGGAGCGGACGAGCTAGTCGATAGCTCAAAAAATTGTTTTGGGCAAAGTCACGAGTTCGAGCTTGGAATGCGACCGCGGCCCTTTCTTCTGTTTTTTAATCTTGAAAGATCAATGCACGAATAACGGATTAGATTAAGAATTGACTGGTGACGATGTCACCAGCATGCTCTATTCCGTTGGATAAAGGGAAGCTTTCTCATGGCAAGGTCTCGAGTTCAGTACCCGATGTAGATCCTCATTTTGGCACCCTTACTATGCGTCCGCACAAACCAATAAGGAAGATATGTGCATATTAAGATAGAGAGAAGGATGTGTAGCGTTCAAATAGCAAGATGTGATGAGAACTAATGAAGAAGGTGATGATACCATAAACTAAGTGTTCACGAAGGTGAGCAGATTGATGATCCTAAAGAGTATCAAAGCTTAGTTGGTAGCTTGATATATGCTACTCACACAAGACTAGACATATCATATAGTGTGGGAGTGTTTAGTTAGTTCATGCACTCATCTAGAAGGCCACACATGGATACTAGAAAGAGAGTACTCAAGTACCTCAAGGAGACACTAAATGAAGGTATCTATTATCCTTAATCTTCAGATTTGGATATCAAAATCTATTTAGATGCTTATAATTCGAAGAATCTCGAGAAGGGAGATGTTGGTTTTTGTTAATTGATTGAGCATAAACATCTCCTTAGTTCTTATGAAGAGGTGAGGAGAAGTTCTGAAGTGCCGTTTGTTATCCATGATGATGAGGTAGGAATCTAATGTTCTTACCAATATCTTTGGTGGCTCCAAAGGAAATGAGAGCCACAAGCAAATGCTATATGTAGGTTGAGGTGAGCAAAGGAACTCAAGAGGAAGCTCAAGAGGAAAAGGAATAGGCCACAACAACTCCAACTACAATCAAAATGATTCGAAAGACAAAAAGGATGGATCAAATTCCAACACACAAGGAAGAGGTCGAGGTAGAAGTAGAGGAAGAGGTCGAGGCTCCTATAATTCTCATAAAGGTATAACATGCGATCATCGGGGTAAAGAAGGACACCATGCTAGTGACTGTTGGCTAAAAATTGGAAGACCAAATGGAGGAAATCAAAGGAGTAAAAGCAACTATTCAAGCACCTCAAGTGAAGGAAGTAGGACACATTACTTGCAATGAGACTAAAAGCTCTTATGAAGATGACAAAAAATGGTACATTGATTCAGGTTGTAGTAACCATATGTCATGCCAAGAAAGTTTGTTCACTAATCTACAAGTACCAAGTGGATAAGGATGTGTTGAAATTGGTGATGGTACTCAACACACGATTGAAAATATTGGATGTATAAGGCTCAAAGATACAAGTAAAGCAAAGGTAATATCAAATGTTCTTCATGTTCCTACAATTTCAAAGAGCTTGATTTCAGTAGGGAAAATGGTAGAGAAGGGTTATCACATCATACTTGATGAGAAAGGGTGCTTCATAAAGAATCCAAAAGAAGTCTTCAAGGTCATTGCGCGAGGTAGAAAAGAAGGAAGGATGTTCACTTGAACATCCAACATCCACATGGAAAATTCATGTACATTCAATTTCAGAACAAGGAGATTTCAGACTTAGACTTATGTCACAAGAGAATAGGACACATCAACATTCCAAAGCTAAAGGACATGAGTAAACATTAAGTGGTAAGAGGTCTTCAAAAATTTAATAGCAATTATGTAAAGCTTGTCAACTAGGAAAGCAACTGAGGCAACCATCCAGAGGAGCAATTATTTGGTCCCAAACGTCCTGGACTTGATACATATGGATGTATAGGGAGTTATCCAAGAGGCTTCAATGGCTGGTGATGGATTTTTTGTCACCTTTATTTATGATCAGTCAAGAAAGGTCTCATTGTTTTGTATGATGCAAAAATCAAATGTGTTCTTTAAATTCAAGAGATTCAAAACTCAACTTGAAAAAGAAATAGGAAGATCTATCAAAACCTTAAGGTCCAACGGTGGAGGGGAATATTTTTCCAAAGATTTTTTAGACTTTTTGCAAGAGAATGGGATCAAAAGGAAGTTTAAATGTAGGTATATACCTCAACAAAATGGAGTGATTGAGATGAAAAATAGGAAAATCGTTGAAGTTGCAAGATGCATGCTTAACAAGATGAAGGTAACATTGTACTATTGGGTTGAAGCTACCACAACCACCATTTACTTGATGAACAGGTGCACAACATCAAGAATACATCATGTGACAATAGAGGAGGTTTATTGTGGTAAGAAACCTGATCTTATGCACCTCAAAGATTTTTTATGTGTTTGCTTTGTTCACATTCCACAAGAAGTTAGAACAATGATGGAACCAAGGTCATAAAAATGAATTTTCATTGGCTACTGGATGGAGCAAAAAGGATATAAGTTTCACAACCCTACAAAAAAGGAAGTAAGAGTCTCACGAGATGTGGTCTTTGATGAGCTAAGGCCATGGTATGAAGATAAAGAAAAGGAAAAGGTTCTTGAAGAAGGTTGTGATGATTATGCAGGAACTAATCAAAGAGAAGTTTAGCAATTGAGCCCAAAAACTTTAGCTACAAAGGCATCTACAGCAAATGAAGAATTTTCACCATTGAGGGAGATATTTGGAAGTCATTCTTTGCCTCCAAATTGAGCTTATCGTAGAGCTGAAGAAGTAAGTGGTGCTACAAACAGTGAGATAGATGCAAGCGAAGAAGAATATGAAGAGGTAATCATTGCAAAGGTAAAGCTGAATAGGTTAAAGAAGAAACTCTCTAAATGCAATTAAAGAAGATCTTCAAGGACAAAGTATCCAACTCAAAAGTTGAGTTATGATAGTTTTATGGCAAAAGATTTTGCATACATGATGCAGGCCATCAAATACAAAGAGACTGAGACATATGAAGTAGCTTGCACACAAGAGGAATGGACACAAGCTACGAAAGAGGAGATCAAAGCTCTCAAAGATAATCACAAATGGGAGCTAGTGCTAAACAAAGAAGGTATGAAGATTTTTCCAAAAAAATGGATGTTCAAAGTAATGAGGAATGTTGATGGTTCACTAGCTAGACATAAAGCTAGATTGGTTTTGAAAGCATTTAAACAAACAATAGGCATGGATTATGATGAAGTTTTTTGCCAAGTTGCAAAGGTGGGAACAATTAGAACTTTAATAGCAATGAGTGCTTCAAGGAGATGGCCATTATACCAACTCAACATCAAAAATGGTTTTCTCAATGGAGAAGTACAAGAAGAGGTATACATGAGATCAGCTGATCCGATTTGAAGATGAAAATCATTGAATTCTATTTGCAGGTTGAAAGGCACTTTATGGCTTGAAGCAAGCACCATGAGCATGGAATCAAAGATTGATAGAGTATCTAACTAAGTATGGATACAACCCAAGGAGTGGAGATGCTTCAGCATGCATGTTGCTTTGGTAGATGAGTTTAAAATATAACCCATAACAAGCTAGTTCATAATGTAGGTAGAAGGGAGAGCCATCTTGAGACTAGGCTTCACATATAGGGGAGTTTCACATAGAGCCGGGATGCACTTAGCCAGGAACTCCTAGATGGATCCAAATACCAATTAGCCAATGTGCACGTGGAGGTAAGACAAGAGACCCAAAGAAACCTTGCAAGGGCTCATACTCGCATTGGGAGTTAGATGCCACATGTGAAACATTCTTGAACATGTGTATGAATGGAAAAGAGAATACTGCCCTCAAACCAAACTCTTGCCCCAAAGGTTGCATGTACTTTGCCATGATGAGGAAGATTCATCCAAATCCGGAACTCACCTCTCTTTAATAAACTTTGAGTCATGGAAGAGAGAGCAGTTGAAGCACATAGTCACCTCACAACAGAATGTTTCACTTTGTAGAGAGGGGCACGATCCGATCGAAGCACAAGATCATCCCAAGTACTTGAAGCCTTGCAAAAGGGCATGAGGCAGCCAAGGTGCGAGCTCAAACTAGTTGAAGTTTGTCTTGCTTAGGAGAATGAACCAAATAAAGCAAGAGTCCAACTCGGTTAGATGAAGCATTACCAAAGGGACATGGACTGGTCGATGTGTGAATTCGAGCCCCTGAGTTGTTGCCTTGTTGCCGATCGACGTAGACTAGCCAAAGCACAAGTTAAGCATGTATATAGCCTTGAACTTGGAAGATGGGCAAGAGACGATCGAAGCACAGACTCCACCAATTATCACATGAAGCTTTGTTTGGACTTAGCAGTGTATAAGGTACATCATTTTTTTTGAAACTCCTTCTGTTCCATCTGTACTTGAAGAATGGGAGCGAGCTAACTCAAGCATAACTCACCTCCGTTGTGTTTCCATGAGCCAATGTGCATGAAGAAGGGGGCTAGCAAAAGCACAAACCCCTCTTGTGTAGTCTATCATGTAGATGAAGGAGTTGTTCACAGAGTGCACTTGCCTTGCAAAGGATGGAGAGCAACTTGGGGATTTCCATGACATCTTGTTTTTTACAAATAAGATGAAGGGAAAGACCCTCAAAGTCTCAAGCAAGTTCACATTTCCAAGCCAATTATGGAGAGATAGGTTGACACTGTTTTGATCCTTTGAGCACGAGTTGCTCACATACTCGGTCGATACTTACCAAAATCATGGTCACCATTTTTCAAAGCTTCATGTCTTGCTGATATATTCCACATTCCATCACACCATCATAGATTCCCTCAAGAAGAAGGCTCTCATATGAAGTCTTATGAAGTGACCTAAAGGAATCTCAAGTGAGCCTCATGAGAAGGTAAGTGGAAATGTCTTTGAGCGAGCTGAGGCCTTTTGATATATGCAAAAGCTTCAACATACATCTTACACTGATCTATGGCCCATTTTGAGAAGCATTTGAGCTGCCAATCCAAAGCCATCCAAATGCGTAGCCCTCATGGTGAGTGGCTAGATCCACTGCTTCCATCGTTCTGAGTCATAGGTCTCATCCTCATGGAGAGAAGTTCCATATTTGATACTCAAGCACTCATGGAGATATTGGGGAAGCATTCCCATTACCACGTATTTACTTGACTGGAGGAACTCATGAAGAGTCGATGTCAAATTCAAAGAAAGAAGCTCCACACTCATATGCTTCATAGTGCATCGTCACCATGGGATCACGAAGACTCACCCCACATCCAAAACATAGGAGAAACTCAAAATCGAGCTTTAGAAGATCTTCCTTCGTTTTGGCCATCACCGTCGAGAGGTCCTCACCGGCAGAGCACAATAACGGCAAGAGTATCGTGATAGACAAAAATGACTCTCCTAGAGATCAAACGATAGTCTACGTGGATATGGAGAAAGGTGCGATATGTCAGGTGCGTATCGTGGAAAAGATGGTTCCTCAGGACCGGACCCTGGGAGAATCACACCGTGGGCCGTGAGAGATCCTTCAGTACCAAATGGGTGTAGGGCAAAATACGATAGCTCAGGTTCGGTGGATATGGAGGAAAAAACAATTCCCCCAGGACCGCTGAGAAGCGCAAAAGGGAAATCGTAAATAGACGATTCCCCAGCAAGCAAGATGGAGTTGTAGAGGAGACGATTCCGTACCGCAGGAATCGCAAGCGCTCGCCTGAGGCTCAATCTCTCAGCCCGGAGTACAACTCAAGGGATGGGAGAGACACTCGTAGAGCGTCTCACCAACAAAGGCAGGGGAAAGAAAAAGCCCGCGATGGCGAACGCAGTAGAAGCAGGAGCATTGTCATGGCCAAATCTTCGATGCTCCATTGTTTAGCCTGCGATGTTCGGCTGTCACATCTTTTACCATAACATAACCCCGGAGCAGCGAGCTTTATCCCGTACAACATGCGGTTTTTCTCTCCAGTACGATACAGGATGTCAGGTTACCACGTGAATTTCGCTGCCTTCATCATAGGTGGTCCGTTTGTAGCGAAGGATTTCCGACACCAAGCCTTAGGATTATGCGAAAGGTGAGTGGACTGTGGATCTATTCATGAGCTTTAACTTCTCATAGTGGCCATGTTCTTGTTGCGATCTGTTGAAAGCTAACCAGTCTCTACAGTCGGACAAATCGGACTGCCTATGAACTGTAGAAGAACTTTGTCTGTGAATATTTGTCGTCAGCACTCACGCTTCATGCATGATGAAAGCCCTTCGTCAGCACTCATGCTTCGTGCATGATGAAAGCCCTTGCGTTGTCGAAGGACAACGCAAGGGCTATGAGTCTTTGTCGTGTATATCTCACAGCATTCATGCATGAAAGCCCTTGCGTTGTCGAGGGACTTTGTCTATGTATCTTTTGTCGTGGACTCACAGCAGTCATGTTTCCTGCATGATGAAAGCCGTAATGTACACAAATCGGCAGATTATACAAAACCATTTCCACAAGTTGATTAGGAGATGGTTCGCGAGGGAAGCTGCATGAGTCGGAGGACTACAAAAGTTTAGATGCTGCACAGAACAGTGGGTTTTGGCACGGAAGTCTCTCCAACCATTGTCTTGTTACTGTTACGAAACAGATGAGAGGTTCCATTCGCATCTTCACAAAAAGTACTATGGGGATTGAGCTGGTATAGTTGCAATACGCAAGCTCAAAATCTAAGGACCACAGAAGAACATAAGAGAAAAGTAGTTGCCAGGCCTCACTAAAGAACAATGCATTGTCTATACACGATGCACAGAGAGAGAAAGAGAGAGAGAGTCATGTCATTCTCTTCACTATCGACAAAGAGGTAGACGAACTCATTAGTGTAGCCGGTTCTGTTGAACGCTCAATGTTAGGTCTGCCAACAATGGTGTGCATGTGTGTATGTGTTTGCGTGTGTGTGTCTGTATGAGAGAGAAGAATCCATTGTTTCACTTGAAATATATGCGGTGAAGTAAATAAGTTCATTAAGATACTTAATAGCGTTGCATCAAAAATGTTGTCACGTCTCGTAGGTGGTTCGGTAAAGTTTTGGCATTTTGAGGTAAAAGTTCAGAGTTTAACCCTCGGGTTGGATATGTAATGGATTTGACCAATTTAAACCAATAGTAACTTAGTCTAATCTTCACTTTCTCGGATACCAGGGGTCTCGTGGTTACCATGTCCATTCAAATTTACAATTGTATTTTCAAAGTTGAAGCTTGGGGGTCTCGTAACTACTATGCCCATTCACCTCTACAATTGTACTTTCAAAGTTGAAGCTTGTTGCAGTAGACATCTACCGAACCTCTTTTTTTTTTTAAATATTGTGTATAGATAAATAAAAGAATAAATAAATAAATATACTCATATCTAAGTAAATAAATAAGAGAGAAGAATCCATTGTTTCACTCGAAACATATGTGTGGTGATAAATAAAAAAAATACATACGCAAATATATATATATATATATATATATATATATAGAGAGAGAGAGAGAGAGAGAGAGAGAGAGAGAGAGAGAGGGAAGGAGGGATAAAGAGTAATCCGTCACTCTTCATTATATCTGGGATGCGTCGTAAAATCCATATACAACTACAATTTGATGTCTTAGAACCTACATATTAAGAGTAGGTGAACACTTGAGAGAGAGATCAAAGAGAGAACCAAGGCAAAGACTCTTAGTGGGGCAAGGAATCATGTTGCATCAATAAATATCAACATTTTCTGTTTATTTATTCAATAAGACGCCAAAGCTCTTATTCTCACATGCTTTGATATTGGCCACCTCTTTATGTGACTATATCAAACCCCTCATTACCTTTGCCCAATGAAAGTATGTACAATATGTTTTGCCCTGTGATAGCATATCTTAAATACAAATCCTCTTTGAGCTTTGCTATGTAAGATCTTCTTGACAAAAGAAGTCTCTATTTCTCCTTGCAAAAGAATCTCCAACTGCAAGAAGTCTAGAGAAGTCTCTGTTCCTCCTTGACAAAAGAATCTCCAACTACAAGAGGTCCCCACCTTTCACACATCATAAATTATTTCTCATGGAGAACAACAAGCTTAAAACTAAGTGGGCCCCACATGAGGGGGATGAGAGGGTTATTAACTTCCTTTGTAACCCTCTCTAGTTCCACATGTTATGCCCCTGCTTTGTGGGATATGGGGGGTCCCAAGGGCACTAGTCCTAGTTAGTTGTAACTTTTTTTTCTTTATTTTAATTAAAGTTCGGGAGAGTAGGTCAAGGTTGAAGGTCTCTTTTGAAAAACAAATTCTTCTAGACAAGATTGTTTATTTTTCAAATCTATTGTTTTATTCCTGTGATAATCTAACTATACTCAATATGTCAACAATCAGTTATGTTGACTTTTAATCATCCATGCATACCTAGGTGTATTAAGTGGACTTCAAGATGTTTTTTTTATTAAATTGCAAATAAATTTCCCCTAGTCCATAGATTTGTTATTAAGTATTACCGATAGAAACAATTTGGATTAATTAGTATCAAGTATGAATTAAGTAACTTTTTTTGCAAAAGGAAGTTCTGCAATAGCCTACTCTCCCAAACTTTAATTAATAGAAAGAACAATTGTACAAGTGAATGGGTCTAGCACCCATGGGACCCCCCAATCCCACAAAGTAGGGGTTGCTTAGAACTTGCTAGAAAACATTACAATCAAGGTTGATAACCCTTTCATCCCACTCGTGGAGGGGCTGCTTGCTTTTAATCTTGTTGTTCTTGAGAAAAAAACATAATGTGATGTACAAAAGGCAAGGGCTTCTTACAATTGGAAAATCCTTTGCCTAAAAGGAAAAGAGATTTTTCGATTAACCATTCTTTAGGAGGGCCAAAAAAGTTGGTGACACACCTTTCTTTCTAGATATCTAGAGGGTCTCACCTCTTATAGCGTTCCACAGTATTGATCAACAACCAATCACTTTACCCAATAGCATTGGCTTCCAGTTGATTTGTCCATGCACGAGCATGATTTTCCCAAGGGCATGCAATATTGACATTGACTTGGGGCATGAAAAGAAGAGGTGTCCCAAGTCTTCATTGCCATGAAGGCATCATTAACACCATTGTGGGCTCTACACATTTTGTTAGCTTTTACATTGGTCCAAACTCCCTCGTAGAGGATTTGCCACATAAGAATTCATTTTTTAACCTCGATCAAGGGATGCCATAGGGATTGGAACTTAAGATCCCACCTAAAACTCAACTAATCCTGACACCATCTCTTATTTAGCATGAAACGAAGTTTCGCATTCTTCTTGAATCTTAGAACTTTATCAATATTATTATCATTAATTCATCTAAGACCCTGAAGGTGAGGGGATTCATGCCCAATAAGGAGATGACTCATCAAGCACTCCACAACAAGCACCATTCTTCATAATCCACTCTCCTACCCATGTCAATGTCCTCAAATCTAATCCATTGGCATGTTTCTTGATTCTAGAGGTGTTTCGACAAGTGAAAAACTTTGTTCCAAAGCTTCCTAGCTTTTTGGGGGTTCCACGGGTCAACACCTCTGATACCCTTGATATGGAACCATATTGATTTATTTTTTATAATACTATCATCTCATTTCCAATCTTTATTGATCTTGATAAACTGTTTCACCTTGTTCCAACTTCCAACTCTTCCATACGTAGAAAATAAAGCTCGAGACTCTAGGAGTCACATGATAGGGGAAGAACTCTTGTGGGCCTCTTGGAAGGCCCACAAGCCTAAGCATGCTCTTGTTTTTGAAAATTAGTTTGGCCCAAGAGGCATCTCTGTTGCTCCAAGCTTTAAACAACCATTTGGCTTCCAGCTTATTGGCCATTCCTTCAATGTCTAGAATTCCCAAACCACCTTGATTTTGGCTTATGCAAGTAGTCCATTTAATTTTGGGGACAATAGTCATCACGTGCTTGAAGGTCTTGAAAAACTTGTTAGTGAGACCATCCATCCTCGGGCTTTCACCATTAGGAAGTAAATCAATAACTTCAAGAATATCATCATCCGAAATGGGAGCCTCAAGAAGAGGCTTGATATTTAGTGGAATTCTTTTGGTTCTGACTCTAGAGATGGATGCCATGCAATCCTGCTAATGAGGAGAAGGAGGCATGGAAACCCCCAAAAGCTGGGTAAAGTGATTTAGAATCAATGAAGTATTTTCTTCATGTGTCTTGCACTCAACCCCATTGAATAAAGTAACTTGCTATACATTTTTATGTTTATCATTATAACGCATGACATACATAAATACATATGCATATACATCGGTACATATATAAATACATACATATGTACTTACTTTCAATCACTCACTCACATGCAAGCATGCATGCA
Source organism: Ceratopteris richardii (assembly GCA_020310875.1). Taxonomy (NCBI): domain Eukaryota; kingdom Viridiplantae; phylum Streptophyta; class Polypodiopsida; order Polypodiales; family Pteridaceae; genus Ceratopteris; species Ceratopteris richardii. The sequence goes on from CM035407.1 coordinate 101,343,993, forward strand.
CACATGCTTGAATACATTTAAATATACATAGATACATAGATGTTACATGCATAAATAAATACATGTACAGTGAGAGGTTCCTAATTGGCTAATTTCCACTCTCTTGCCAATTTTGAATGGCCCTTACTCTAATGCACATATAGAATCCTTTATAAAGTCTAAACACTTTTCATATGGTTACTATGAGAAGATAGAGTAAATTCAACACAAATAGATTCATGCTAGAGTTTTGGTTCACCTCAGCTTCTATCCTTGACTCATCTAGGATCCTTCACCAATGCAGATAGCTCAATAGGAATCCATGTAGGCCTAAATAAAACATCTCTCGCTCTCTCTCTCTCTCTCTCTCTCTCTCCTTTTATAAAGATGATTGCCTTGAATGATCAAGGAAGGAAAATGCCTATGAATCAGAGCTTTTGATTCTCATGTAGAATTTGTAAGTGGATGAGTGGTCCATGCTACCAAATATTTTGATATAGAATAATTCTAAAAATGCCACTCTCTCTTAGCTAAGAGTCTAAAGGTGCATAAAGAGAAGATATTGTTTCATCAAAATCAAATAAACCATTTATAGAGTTCTCATCTAAAGAAATGTATGATGGCAATTTACAAAAATGGAGAACTGGATGATTTTTGCAATCTTCTAGTAACCACAACTTGTATGCAACATCACATATCTTCTTAATTCCTATGCATGGCCCACAAAATCTAGTTGCCAGATTGGGATTCTCAACCACTATCAATGAAGAAAAAAGTGCAAATTTTAAAAACACTAGATCGCCTTCTTGACACATCTGTGGTGTACAATGTTTGTTAACAAAAGCTTTGGATCTCTCAGTAGCTTGCTAGATTTTTGCATATGCTATCCTAGGATTAGTTTGCACATCATTGAGAAATTATAAAGAACTAGGGTATTTTTGTGGTCAAAATACTAGTCGACAAAATGGAACATACCCAAAAAATACCTTGAAAGGTGTCAAAGGCATAGAGTTATGCTTTCAATTATCCATACTCTACCAAAGGAAGAAAATATCCCAATCTGTTTGGTTTTCTGGGGCATATGATTGAAGACTATCTTCTAGAATTTAATTTACTCTTTTGGTCTCTTGTTAGTTTGGGGAAGATCTTGAATACTCATCTTGAGTTGTAATAACAACTTATTAAACATGTGTTTCCAAAAGTTTCTAGTATATCAAAAATCTATGTTTGAAACTATGGTCTCTTGTAGACCATGCAATCTAAAAAATTTTGTGACCAAACAATTTTATGACTTTTGGAACTTCCAATATTTCCTTTATAGGAATAAGCTATGCCATTTTACTCAACTTATCAATGACTATGAGAATAGCATTCTTTGGTGGGGTGTCCTAGGTAAACTTGTAATGAAATACATGGAAATACTATTCTAAGAGTACTTCAATATTTTGAATGATTATAATAAGCTTCAAGGACTTATCCTCTCTATTTTATTTACCTTGAACTTAACATATTTACTAGCATAATTCTTGACATGTATAGCCATCCTGGGCCATCAAAAGGTCTTTCTAATCGATTTTAAAGTTTTCTCAAAACTTCGCCTCTTTAGAATTATGCACACAAATCTTGCCCTTTTGTTTAAGAAACCCTTTCTCAACTTGAAAGTAAAATTATGACTTTCATGGTTGGACAATTGATGTTTTTTTATGAAGATCCAACAATTGATTCACAATAGAATAAAAATTATCATCATTATAATATTCAATTTTTTGAATTAGATTATTATCCAAAATAGTAAAACTACTTTAGTACATATGTTGGAAATGTAAGGATCACATAACCTTATCCTTATGTTTATATACATATATCTTTTATAGATCATTTCCTCAAAAGGACATTATGTGGGTTTCGAGGCTCCCATGCATATGTGTGCATTTCTCCTATCCTCTCTCTCCCTATATCTCCTATTTGCTCCTCTTGTTCAACCCACCAATGGCCTTCATTTGGTGTTAGCACTTATTGAAGGCTAGTCTGCAAGGAGCTTCAATGTAAAATTAGAATACAATAGGTGAATTTGTTGATCAACATCTTCTTGATAGCACCTTGATATTTAAATAAAGCTAGAAAATGTGGCTTGAGGCAATTCAAAGTTCTCTATGCATGTTACATAGAGAGCAATAAAACAAAACTCGCACCTAAATTTTTTATTTTTTGCTACATAATAAACAAAAAACACAAGAAACTATTCAAGACTATGCAACCACTTTTAAAACGCATGTGCAATAGATTAAAGAGGACAATTTCATTCTAGAAGATGTAACGATTCAATGCTTTATTAATGGTTTATTACCTAGACTACAAAAAATCATGATTATTTATTGCATTGGGGAAATTACCTTAGATAATGTAATTGACATAACCTTACAATTAGAAAATAAAGTGGAAGGATTTACAAAATATGTTGAGTCGATAGAATGGAAGAAACCAACTAAAATTTTTATTAATGACCTTGTAAAACAATTATTTTTCACTAATTGTCACAATTCAAGCCATATTGCAATCAATTGTGCCTTAAGTCAATTTTATTGTGCCATTTTCAATAATACTGACCATTCTATTGCAACGTATGTCTACAATGCTAGAGTAAAATAGAATCATAAATTTGTAAGTGTTTTCCTTTAGGATGCAACTAGTGTTGGTAAAATTAGCAGGCCTACGTGCTTGGCTAATCATTCAAGACTACACATCATTTTATCTCTTCAAGAGAAGGAACTTCATGTGAACCTATACTAGTCATTTTTTGCATAGTTACTTTGGATAAATCTAAAAGCAAGGAGAATAGAGAATCTTCTAAAGTTAGAGAGTTGAACCCACGAATCATATGGTAGGAAGAATCGATCAAAATTATCCCTAAAGTGTAGGATCACTTTAGGTAAGGGAAAATTCAAATTCAAACTCAAATGATGAGTATAAATAGACATGCCTTTAGTAAGGGGATAGAGTGAGACATTCTAAGAGACCTTGAGCTACATTAGTGGGCACACATTGGTCTCACTTCATGTATGATTAGTCCCCTACACTTCCCTTGTATCATATGCTCATTACGATATACATTTTTGTTGATATATTTGGGTAATGATGTGCGTGAACACAGTAGGACCACCGAAGCACGTTTTCCCTCTTTAGGAGTTTCTTTTCCCCCCGACTTGTATATAAGCCTATTGCCCTAAGGGGTTACTTATCTTTGTACATTATAGTGGTAATAAATTCAATATTGTGTGTTGTGCTCCCAGCTTCATCTTCTTCCTTGTGCTATTCACGTGCTTCTGTAGACCTTCAACTCCAACAACCGGTATCAATGTAGGTCACCACTTCATCTAGGGTGTCGTCGAAACCCCTCTGGCCACAGTCCTAGAAGCACACAAAATTTGGTGAGCATACTCAAGGTGATTAGGAGATCAAAACAACTTTCTTTATGAGATGTTGAAATCATGATTTGAGCTCGTTTCGATCGCTGAATGCACTATCGTAGTGCTTATGTAGGCTATTTTCTCTTTTTGTGTTAAAGATATGTATAGGTTTTGGTTTTTCAATATAAGCATCTCGAAGTCTGCTATAAGTTTAGCAAAACTCAACAGTCTATAGTAAACTCAGATGTTTGGTACTTTGATAGCAGGGAAACCAAACATATTACCTCACTGCGTAGTTTCTTCACTTCGCTCGAGCTTGCCCCTACAAGGAATACTATCACATGCACCAAAAACTCCTCTTATCCTGTCATGGGAGTTGGTAAGATCATTCTGAATACTACTGATGAAAAGTAGTTCTTTTACTTTGTTGGATGCTTTATTTGTGCTAGGGATCAAGAAGAATCTGTTATCAGTTTCAGCTTTAGCCAATATTGGCTTGTTTATGAAATTCGTTGATGAGAGATGTACAATTCATGATATGTCAAATCGCAATGTGATTATTTCTTATGGCATTTTATGTCCTAGGCTGTATAAGCTTATAGACTATGAAAAATCTGTGAATGATTTGGCATGTGCAGTACATGATTCTCAAGCTACTTGAGATGCAAAGCTTTGGCATGCACGCTTTGGTCATCTGAATTTTGCTAGTTTGCTATGCCTACAGAAATCTGAAATGGTGTCCTCTTTTGTCCAAACTTGAGGCACCCAGTAAACATGTATGTGAAGGCTGTATTTTGGGAAAAATGCAACATTCCTCATTCCCAAAGATGGTTCGGTTCGAGCTACTAAATTGTAGCTTGTTCATAATGATGCCAATCATCTTATGCACACACCCTCTTTTGGGAACTATCTTTACTTCGTGAATTTCATCGATGATTTTTCTAGGCATGCATGGATATATCCATTGAAAGAAAAGTCCAAAGTGTATATGTGCTTCAAAGAGTTTCTTGTTTTGATCAAAAATCTGTTAGCATGTAAAATGGGCAGACTCTGTTCTCATCGAGAGGGGGAATATATGTCTTCTGAATTTAATGCATTTCTTGCTGATCGTGGAATAAAACATCAGTGTACGGTGTCATATACACCTCAACAAAATGAAGTTGTTGAATAGAAGAATATGTCACTCATGGAGATGGCAAGTTGTATGATCAAGAGTCATACTTTACCACATAGTTTTTGGCTTGAGGCTGTCATGTGTGCAACATATGTACTTAATAGGTGTCCCACTAAAGCATTGCAATCTCTCATTCTATATGAGCCTTGGCATGGTCCTAAGCCATCTGTTGCTCACCTATGCATTTTTGGTTATCTGGCATATGCATTAGTGCCTAAACAACAACGTAGGAAGATGGATGATAAAGCAGTGAAATGTATTTATGTTGGATAGAGTTCTAAAAGCAAAGGATATCGTCTATATCATCCACATAAAGGCCTATTCAGGAAAAATGGGAATTACATAGGATTTTGAGACAGTTCTTTATGTCCCAATGTTTTAGTTTTTGACTTATTTACACACTACAACATGTTATTATTTCTTGATTGGAGTATTTTAAATTGACACTTTAATATCAAGGATAGTTTTATTATAAATGGGATATCAAGGTTGGACTCAAACTTAAGAAGTTAGCATCATAAGTAATATAAATGGGACTTGAATAATTCCCAAATTTCTTGGATAGGCCTTCATAGTAAATGCATTTGGTTAGCCATGATGTTGTTTTTTTGGAAGATGTTATTCATCCACTACTTGCATGTACTAAGGAGACATTTGTTAGCTCCAAAGACATGTATGATACTTTGCTAGCACTTTTTATAGGTGGACAGTCTAGTGCTGCTCCTAATGGAGCAACTTCTCAGCCTTTGTAGACGAATGCCTAAGAGAGAGGCCATCATAGGAGAAGCATATGATAATAAAGAATAGACAAAAAAAGTATAGTAATCATTGAAGAGAACGAGGAGTGTACTTACATTGGAGAAGACCTAAGTGCAGAAGAAGAAGTAGAGCTTGCATGAGAACTAGCTCATGCAAAGAAAGGCTTGCAAATGATGTGTGTGCCACTCTCCTCCCATTCTTTTATATCCTCTTGTATTCTAGAAATAGCAATGATTTGGATTGATCTAGTGTTGCCATGTGGCCATCATGCAACACTCATCCCCATTACTACAGAATACCTTAGGATATGCCCCGAGCTTGGGACCTTGGCTATAGCTAGCCCTTATCCCACACACACATGGAATGGTTTTTATAGACCAATGTCTGACACTCTCCTATTTGTGGTAGATAGACTGAGCAAGATGGCTCATTTCATACCCACGTAGGAGACGATAGAAGCTCCATAAGTAGCAGAGTTGTTTGTCCATCATTTCTTTATATTACATGGATTATGGACATCCATAGTTTCAAATAGGGATGTCAGATTCATAGGACACTTCTAGAAGTTTCTATTTGACAAAGTAAAGGTGCCATTGAAAATGATTAGTGGTGATCATCCTCAAATAGATGGTCAACTAGATTCTAGGGGACATGTTGAGAGCATGTGTCTGAGAGACATAGATTCGGGTAGTTACTTGCCACTAGTAGAGCTTGCTTATAACAATAGATCTCATAATGTGACAGGAATGACTCCTTTTGAGATGAACTATGGCATGAATCCCACTGCTCACAATACCATAGGAATGCCAAAGAAATGTCCTAGTGCTTCGTAGTTCTTAGTGAACCTCCAAGAAAATCTAGAAATAGCTAAAGCCTAGATGTAGCAAGCTACTAATAGGGCAAAAGAGTATGCTGACAAGAAGAGATCTCCTAGAGTCTTTGAGGAAGGAGATAAAGTCTTTCTTCAAGTGCCAACTAGATCTACTTCACTATCCACATGGAAGTGTAGTAAGCTTTCAACAAGGTTTTGTGGACCTTGGAAGATAGTAAAAAAGCTAAGTGATGTGTCATACCAATTTGAGCTTCCTCCATATTGCAGAGTCCATCCATTGTTTCATGTGAGTAAACTTAGAAAGTATATTTCTAGGGAGGATAATCTAGTAGAGGGCATTGTTTCTTTGCACGAAAGTGATAGCACAGATCATTCTCTAGACAGGGTCCTAGATTGGAGATAGAAGTAGTTGCAAAACCATGTCATCCAAGAGTATTTAGTACCCTGGGGAGGATTACCGCTTACTGACTCTAGTTGGGAATCAGAAGCTCTGGTTCGCAAGTAATTCCCTCATTCATCATTGAGGACAATGATCTTTAGAAGGGGGAGAGAGTGTCATACATTGGTCTACAGGGACCATTCCATGTGTGTGTGGGAGAAGGGCCAACCATAGCCAAGGTCCCAAGCTCGAGGGATATCCTAAGCTATTCAATAGTAATGGGGATGATTGTTGCATGATGGCCACATGGCAGCACTAGATCATTACAAATCATTGCTATTGAGTACCTTAGGATATCCCCCGAGCTTGGAACATTAGCTATGGTTGGACCTTTTCCGACACACACATGGAATGGTCTTTGTAGAACAATGTCTGATAGCTTGTAGCTTTATTAAGAAGGGAAAGTTGCGGGTGTGTAATAACCTTCAAAAAGTTAATGCCAAAGTGAGTTGCGAAGCGATGAAGTTCAGTCTAGCCAACCGACACAAGACCAACCACTGAGCTTATGGAGACTCAAATAAAAATTATAGGCATGTAATAAGTGCAATAAAATGCACTGTAATTTTTGAGTATCAAGGAGAAGGAGTCAATACAAAACAGATATGTTTGCACATTGACTAGCTCAAAAAACTTATTACCTTTGAATGAGACAATCACTTCAAATGCTCATAGGAGACACCATGATTTCAATTGGAAAAACTCCTTTTCGAGGTGTAATAGACATAGGGTTGAGTGTATAGAATGCAAAAGAGTACAAGAAATAAGCAAAATATGCTTTTGGAATGATCTTGACACTAAACATTGGTACCTCCTATTTTTCAAGAATGCGTAGAGATAGACCCTGAGATAGAGACATTGATATTTCTCTCAATCTATCAAACTTATTATTTGAAATTTTATACACATAAACTAAGTGGATTTTGAACTCAAATGAAGGCCATAAAGGTTGTTGAAGAGAATCAACTCACTTTCCTACAATCTAGGAAAAGTGAAGATCTAGTTTGATCTACTTTTAGGTGACTGATTCATTCATTGATTGCAACTCAACCACCTCAAATCCGTGGAAGTTTAGCTCTCTTTTTCTCTTTTACATGTGTAAATATTTAGGCTTTTACAATGGTAAATGATCCATAAAAAATCTTTTAAAAGAATACAATAAATGAGCATAAGTAAAAGAATGATTCAATGGATATTTTGGCATACTCCAAATCATAGAGTTTTTGATGCAGATCAAATCCACCTCAAGCATAGTTTAGGATTGATGTTCCAACAAATTTGACATCGATTCCTCATCAACACCGCAAGTTTATTAGATGTTCCATAATGAAAATGCTTCTTCAACCCCTCAACAAGTGCTTGAGTATTGGATATGGATTCCTCTTCATGAGGATGGGACTTATGACCCTAAACAATGGAAAATGGTGGAGATTGTGAATGATTTATGGGATTGAAAAGGGCTAGCTATTAATGGGGATGACAAAGTTTAGCAACATCTACTTAGGCTTCACTTAGATACTTAGATCTCTAAGATTTGAGTTACGATCACTTCTACACCTCATACAACCTTCAGCATGGATGTGAATTGGCCGCATACAATCTCAATATGTCCTATGTGTCTTTGAAAGTGTTAAAAATCTTGGGAGTTTTTAGAGTCTCATTTTGTACTAACATCATGCTCTCACATCACTACCCCATTACAAGTCATTATTTTAGGCCCAAGGAGAGTGAGAAAGATCCTTGCTTTCATGTTGTCCCTTGATCTTCTTTGTCACCTTGGCTCAACATGAAATTGAGCACATTTGGAATCATGTTTTTTGATCCACAACGTCATTAGAATAGTGTTTGATTTATGTGGTGAAGGCTAAAAGAGCCATTATTTTGCATAATAAAAATAAAGTTTGGTAGGTCATGTGGGAGAGCCAAGATATGCTCTTCCCTAGACTCCCAAGATTTCTATAAGAGGTGGACAAAGCCAAAGTTGAGACACAATTAACGGTCATGAAAACGAGAAGTAAGCTTAGGAATGACGAGGATTTCAAATGCCATTGCATCCCTTGTCCTTAAAGGAGTGATGGGCAAAAAAAATATGGTAAATCTACCAAATAAATGTGTATAACGTATAAGAAGAATCATATACAAAAATCACATTCTAATGAAAAAGATGGATGAAAATGAAAGGGGACAAAGAAAGAATTCAATGACTTCATTCTAAGTCACTTTAAAAAGGGGTCTCTTCCTTGATGTTGAAACATTGACAAGATTTCCATGAAAAGTATCACTCGTATGCAATGTCCCATAGTTCTCATAAATATAGCTGGTTTGCTAAACAAAGCTATCACTAAAATTGAATTACGTGAAGTCATTGATTCCTTCTCGAAAGGGGGAAAGTCTTGGCCTTGATGGTCTCATAAAGAAAATGGTCCTATGAGAGCTCCTCTCCCAAGGTTTGGCAAGAAACGTTGACATTATTGTCATCCCAAAATGCCTCAATATGGGTATTCTAGTATTCTAAGTTAATGCACAAAAATGATATCAAGAATAATATTTTGATTTAGAGATTGGTTGCTACAATCCAAAGAGAAAATTTATAAATCATTGACAAATATAATTACAATCAATCAATGGATCCATAAAGACAAAAGGGAATTACTTAAAGAAGATTTTTCTTGAACTTATTTTTTCATATCCTAAAAGGTATGGACTTTGGAAAAGGATAAGGCCCTGATGATCCTCAAATACACACATGGGAGAATGACCTAGACTTTGCACCCAACGTGCCCTTAGATAGATTTGATTGCTAATCGTGACCAATGGAGTGTACATATGCGTGTTAATTCTCCACCACTTCTTTTTGCACCTTCCACTAGAGTCTACTGGTGGTAGATGTACTTGCCACTTGAATTAAGTCTCTTTAAACTTAACTTTACTCATGTTAAATTGATTGGAAAGTGTTAGAGAGTCTTTGACCAAATCACTCTCCCCATTCTCCCCATCAACGTTGAGGTCAAGACCTCCTCCTTCCCATCCTTGATACTTTACTACTAGGCTTAGCTCATGAGTTGTCTAATACTCCAAAAGTACCTATTGTTATCATTATCTCGAATTTTTCTCTTTAAACCGAAGGGGATCTTATCCCATACTTGATCTAAAAGGAGGAGAATTCATGGATGGTGTGATCTTTGCCCAAATCAACCTAAGTAGCATCTATCTTTGCCCTAGACAAGTTGAATGTATTGCAAAGTATCCTAACAATGCTGAGGGTAGATTAGATATCCCTATTTAATTCACAGTCTTGCTATGTGTGGATCGGGCTTTCATAATAAAAACATGTAAAATGGACACAGGATAAGTAACTTCAACCAAAATTTGGTATTTGGTTCCATTTCTATCATGCACAACGTGTGCATGGACCCAACAAAATGGGTAGATACTCTAATCTAAAGACTTTGAAAGCTCTTCTAAAATTTACTTGAACTTGCTTTAGATAAATGAAGCTTTAATAAGGTTGACCAAAACATCTAACTAAGATTTTTTCATTATGGTCCACATCAAACTAATGTCCATTGACCTCTTTCCCCAGTGGAGAAATATTTTGTCCAATCTAGGCTTCAAGATCCTCAAAATGTAGGTAAAAAGTGTTCCATCATCTTTTTCAACCCAATTTTGATTGATCTAAATGAATTTCACAATCATCAAACTTAGGCCACTCAAAGAATTAAATTAACTTGTTGGGAATTGTCAAATAGCATCTTTGAAGATTGAATGGTTTCTACACAAAACATGTATCTATGATATTTAATTCAATTACCTATCCCAATAGGCTTATCCTGACCCTCACTAGAATGAGTCACATGCTCTATTTGAGTCAAGCCCAAAGGTTTTGGAAGCAGAGAAAGAAGAACCAAATTTTTGTGTAAAAATTTCAAATTTCTAAGAAACTTTAAACTAACTTGATTCAAGGTCTCCAAACTTTTTCAAAGATATATTCAAATCAATATTTTGAAGCATTTTTTCTATCTTTAAGAGAATCAAACTGAATTCTCCAAAACGATTCTTAGGATTGAAAGTATAATATCATCCAACTGCTAGGCACATGTAATATTAACATGGGTGTGGTGACCCACGGAACTTCTATGGATGACTTTTCATCTTTTCTTGAAAAACTAGTGCTTTAACTAGGAATAAGTTAATCTTTCCTTTAAAAAATCTTGAGTCTGTTCTTCTTTTACCTCGAATCCAATTGTTATGCATTATCTTGTGTCAAAAGATTGATTTGAGTGATTTGTACTATCAGATGGGTGCTTGAAAATAATTTTCTTTCTCTAATTCTGGTTGAAAGGATTGTATCAAAGTTATTTCTCTTTATAGATCTAGGCAATATTTCTGACACAAACACTTTACCTTGAAGTGCTTGGAGTACTTGAATACTAAGTGAAGATCCTAGAAGTTAATTTACTTTAAGATCTTCTAACTTAAATGTGTTTGAAATGTCTTTATGGGTCATGCGATTGAACTCAACTTTTGAAGTTTCAATCCCTTTGGGGATTCATTATCAATTCAAGCCCAATACTAAAGGATACATAGCATCCCAAGGTTGGATGTCCCATACCATCTTTCCTACTTCAATGTGAGTATAAAAGCTCGCCTCTTGTACCGGAATGCTTTTATATTCTCATTAATATGTGGGTGATGTTTAACCTGAATTCCAAACACTTGTCTATGGAATACCTTCTTAATCAAGTCATATAAATAAATCTAAATGATTTATGTAACCAACTTTGGAAGCATATTTTTAAGGATGTTTAAGGTACAAAAATCATGTTTGACAATGATTTAATAAATGCACGATATTTTTTGTATAATTCAACTCCCTCATTTTGTTATAAATCTTCTAGATCCTTTATTAGAAATTATAATTTGATAATATCTTGAAAGACCTAAAGGATTAATATTTGTGAATAGCTTATCCAAGAGATAGAGTGGTCCAAACATCTCCTTGAGCTACGAATTCATTAAATAAAAACCTCATACTTTGACTCTTATCGAGCCCAATTATACCTTCAATTCATCTACGCCATGGATGACAATTTTTAATTGATCATTATTCTAACTCAGGAAAATACTTTGAATGCATCTTGTCGCAAGATAAAAGCTTATACTTTTTGGTTCTCTTTAGGTGCATCTAGCTTGAAGCAAATCATGTTTGTTCATGTTTATGCTATCCAAAGGCTTAGTTCTTTGGATTTGAACATTCTTTAATGTTAAATATTTTCAGCATTTCTCTTTCCGCTATTCCTTAAATGCTAAAGTATTGATGGTACTTATTCAAGACCACTTCTAGAATTCTAATTCGTAGAATTCCCAAAGTTTTTTCTTTTTGAGTGACATAATGGACATCTTTCCATTAAGTCTTTCTCAATTTTAACTTTTTTGTCGGAAAGTTATGTGTCAAGAGTGCTAGCATGATTCTTTCAAAGAAACTTCAACCATGACCAGTACTATGAACTTTTCTTTATTCTCTCCAATGTTTCTCTCTTTTAAGTACCTTGCATACTTAAAGTAAACCTTGGAAGTCTTTGTATAGTATTCAACTTACTCTATGGAATAATTTCTTAAGGAAGCATGACGTTGTCTATTCATATAATTTATGTGAAAATTATCCTAGTTTATAGCCAATAAATTACATAAGAAATGCACTTTGGTAGGTCTTTCCGCTTACACATTCCTTTTTAATAGTTTACACATTTCTTTGGTAGGTCTTTCCGCTTACACATTTCTTTGCTACGTTTACACATTGAGTCACATGGATGTATTACCATAATCTGGTATCATAAATTTAGATATAGATATCGATGATGAGTTTGTGAAACTCAAGCAACATGTGACATTTATAGATATCGATGATGAGTTTGTGAAACCTAAGCAACATGCGGTTGATGACAGAGTTATTTACCTCTGTGTAATGCCATCTAAACTTTGTAAAAGCTACCTCCTCTGTGGAATTCGAGGGATCCCGTGGGCACTAGTCCCCTTCCTTTGTACTTTTCTTTTAATTAATTCAAGTCCGAGAGAGTAGGCTGAGGCCAAACTTTCTTTATTCAAAAAAAAGAAAACATGTCACATTTAAAGAATGCACATAAGCACTTGAGTCATGCATACATGTGCTTTGCACATCTCTCAATGAGTTAAATATCTAAATCACTTGCATGAAAAAAAACTACTATCCACACTAACACCGCACAATTAAATGATTGACAAAAAAAAAACTAGTTGATTGTATCGCTCAAAGCATAAGGCATAGTACATGAAAAGGCGCATTAGTCTTAAGATAAAAAATTAGATGATTGTTAGGGATTTGTTCCTAACAATCATCCAATTTTTAAATCCTAAGGACTAACGTGGTAATCCATGTAGGAATATCATATGAACCAGGGATCCAAATATGTTGGGGGTCCCGAGATTAAGATGGGATCTTTGTTTGCTCCCAAAGGATAATTCAGGTTTAGCGATGCTCAATATGATGTCCAAGTGGATAATCAGGGCTTGTTATAAGCAGCAATTTCCTTTTACCTAATTTCCTTGGGTTTGACTAGCGTTGAGAAAAAAGCAATTTCCTTGGGGACACTTTTTGGCACTCAAGGTCAAGCACGAAGCACGGGAGTGCATCAAAAAAGTTGACACATAAGAAGAGGGAGCATGTATGGAGCTCGAAGAACTGCATGTCAAATTTTCGAAAGAAATCCCTATAAAAACAATGATTTTTAACACTAAAAACCATTTTAAATATCATTTCATAATTTTTCAACTCCATTTTGTTCAAGTTGAGAATTCCTCAAGCTTGAGAAGTATTAGAGGCATCTATCGACCAATTTTCATAATTTTTAGACTCTATTTGAGCCCTCAAATAAGCCTTGGAACCTAATTTTTAGCCAAGGCAGACACTAGGTTTGGATAGGACCAAATTAGTCAAAAAACTATAAAAAGAGCTAGAGAGCTCATTTTGGGGGGTAGCTTGTTAGAGATTTAGCTAGTTGGAGAGTGAACTTATTCTTGAGTGTTGTAAACTTCCTTTGAGCTTGCTAATAGAAGCTTCCATTCTTCCTCTCTTGGATCTTGCCTTGTGTGTGCATGTATATGCTTGTCAATCACATTTGCTCACCACAATTCCTCACGATCTTCATATCCTCCTCACCTCTCCGTGTATTGACAAGTAAAGAAGGTGGTACTCACACTTGAGCTACACCAAATTTTGGCATCATTGCTGGGGGAATATTGCTTGAGGACAAACATTGTGATGGTAAGATCATAGATTTATGATGTTGGAAGGTAAAATATAGTCATTTTTTGTTAAGTCTTTGATTTTCCATCTTCATCTTCATGATCGTCATCATCACTATTTCTGTTTTTGAGCGCATAGGCACTATTTTCACTTTTGAGCGCATAGGCACTATTTTCATCTCATTTTTTAGTTTTGGCTATGTGAGAGAGAGAAAGAGAGGCAAAGTGTTTGTATTTTTGAGTTTTTGTGTTTTCCATGATCCTCTGCATGTCATGTAAGCCTTGGTCCTTGATTTTGAAGTTCCCGCTGAAATTCTTAGAAAATCGCAAATTCTTGCAAAAAATTGCGACTTTTTGCCAATTTCAAAAAATTTTTAATTTCACGATTCTTCGGTTTCCTACCTAAAATCACTTAGAAAATCATGAACTTTTGTTTTTTGGGCTATGATGAAAATCGTGACTTTTTGGCTCTTTGAATTTCAAAAAATGGGGACTTTCTAGTTCTTTAAGTTAGAGAGAATAATGAGTCTTTGGTTTTCAGATTGAGAAAATTGTGAAATTTTGGGCTCCAATCTTTGAGAAAATCGTGAATCTATGCCATCAAGATTTTGAAGAAATTACAATTTTTTGGAAGATTAATTTTGAGAAAATCGTGAATTTTTGGGTTTCTGAGTGTGAAGAAAATCATGATTCTTTGGTTTGCTAAGTGTGAAGAAAACTGTGATTCTTTGGTTTGCTAAGTGTGAAGAAAATCACGATTCTTTGGTTTGTTAAGTGTGAAGAAATCGCAAGTTTTTTGTTTTCTAGCTATGAAAAATTGCGATTCTTTGGCTCTCTATAGTTGAGAAATTCACAAATTTTTGGCTTTCTAAGTGTGGAAAAAATCACGATTCTTTGGTTTTTGACTCTCAAGAAAATCACAAATCTTTGGATTTTTGACTAAAAAAGTCACGATTTTCTCAGTTCAGCTTGAAGAAAAAAATCGCAGCTTCTTGCAACTTCCATTTTGAGATTCGCAACTTTGTGCAACTCATAGTTTGAATATTCATGAATTCTTGGAAAGGCAACTTTGAGAAAATCACGACTTTCTACCATCCATTCTTTGAGAAATGGGCCACTTTTTGGATACTTATTGGGCATAAAATCGTGAATTTTGGGTTGTTGGCTTGCACAAAATTGCGACTTTTTGGTCCTCTCACTCTCAAAAAATTGTGAACTTTGACACACCCTGTTTGTCTATTTTGACCCCTAGAAGCTTGATTTGACAAAACTTTTTCATCCAAAATCCATTTTTTGAGCTCTAGTTTTAGCCCCTCAATAGTCGGAGCTACTAAGATATAGGTCAACTGATAGAAGCATTCATCGTAGAATTTTCTAAGAGTGTCATCAGGCATAACACATCATCCTTGATCCACAGCTTCAAGCGGACACCCGCACATTAGATCAATGCTTGAGGTTGTGCATTGATATAGAAGACAACTTGGGTGAGGAGTTAGAATTGTCCAAACTCTATAAGGATTCTGACAATTCCGCTAGTCATACTTCCTGAGCTTCCACTCAGATAGATGGGATAGCAGAGTAGGTTGCCAAGAAGCTAGGATTTCAAAATAGACAAACACCTAGGGTCACATCATTGAAGAGATGTTATACTTGCGGAGGCAACCACATGACTAACATATGCCCATTGCGAAACCAAAATGTGAACGAAATGAATGCTCAATATTGCACTATTGAGAGGGAATACACAAACCACATGGCTCAAGATTGTCCATACAATAGGAACACTGTAAGAGAAAATTATCAGCAACCTTACGAGTAGGGTAGGTATCAGAACCAATACCAATAGGCATATTATAGGCCACAACAACAATATCAACCTCAATACCAACAGCAATATCAAGCACCATATAGGCCACAACCGATCCTAGGAAACCAACCATAGCCTCCTGCCAATGTGATTCCAGTTAAGTATGGGGTGGTAGAGGAGAACCCAAATAGAGCATGGGTGCCTATGATCCCTTTAGTCTCAAAAAATGATCCTCATGCTCAGAGTTCTTAGTACACCCATGAAGATAGTCCATAAGCTTATTACATAGAGTCACTTGAGCAAATTGAAACTTATCTGTATCAATATGAAGCACAACCAAATTGAGAGCCAGAATACTCCAGTGTCATGTATACAAATCCTAAGACATGGTCCCAATTGAGGCAGATGAGACCACAATGTCACGAGGAAGGAGATAAGGAAGAGAGCTCAAACACACATGGACTCTCACAATCAAGGAGAAGCACACACTGAGATTGAGGCAAGGAAGAATTATCTTCTTCTTCTTATTCTATTACATAAAAAGGAATGTACTAGAATGACCTAAAAACAAGAATACAACAAGTGCAATATATAAAGACCAGTACATAAGGAAAAACCTAATGTCTCCAAATGAGTGAGCTGGCAAGAAAAAAATGTGCTATCACTATCGGTAGATATATCTAGTACAACTCAATGAAGTATCCCTGATATATACCAGTGTGACCACTATACATGTTAGAGAAATGCAAAACTGATATGCATCATCTTGGATCATCACATGTTGAGCTTGATATCTCAACACTCCCCCTCAAGCTCAACGTCATGTCCTCTAATCCAAGCATCTTCCGAAACTTCTTTAGCTTTATTCCAAGTGCTTTAGTGAAAATATCAACAACTTGCTCATCTGTTCTCACATAAACAAGATCAATATCACCTGATAATACCTTCTCTCTGATGAAGTGATAATGTACCTCGATATGCTTTGTTCTAGCATGAAAAACAGGATTCCGTGCTAACTGTATACTACTAAGATTATCACAATAGATAGTGACAGGCTTTTGCACTTCCACACCTAAATATGCAAGTAGCATCTCCAGCCATGATGCCTCACATGCTGCCATTGTAGCACCCGGATACTCAGCCTTTGTACTCGAAAAAGAAACAATGGGTTGCTTCTTGTTGCTCCATGTAAGAGCTGCACTCCCAAGTGAGAATAGAAAGCACTAGTAGATCTTCTATCTGGAATGCTACCAGTCCAATCTGTATTGGTGTATCCATGAACCTACAAATCTATACCAGCTTCATAAAACAATGCATAATCCAAAGTAGCAGTCACATAATGTAGAGTGCACCTTAGAGCATCCAAATGTGGCTTCCTGGGCTCTTGCATAAATTGACCTTCAGGTCCAATAGTGTAGTTAAGATCGGGCCTCATAATTGTGAGATATATCAAACTTCCCACAATTTTCTTGTACATAGTAGCATTTTCCAATGCTTCACCTGATGTAGTATCTAACTTCAAATTCTAATCTAATGGCATAGAAATTGGATTATAATCAGCGATACCATACTTTTACAACATATTCAAGGCATATTGCTTTTGTGACATCCATATACCTCTTTTTGTATGTATAAACTCAATGCCCAAGAAATAGCATAACACACCAAGATCTTTCATGTCCAATTCCTGCATAAGAAGTTGATTTACCCCTTTGATGCTTTCTTCATTATCACCACCTACAATCAAGTAATCAACATAAGTAGCCACAATTGTGATGCCATCATCACCCTTCCATGCATATAGTGAATGATCTGCATCACACATACAAAACCCAATGGTGGTTAAGTAATCAGCAATCCTTGCATGCCATGCACGAGGAGCTTGCTTCAGACCATACAAAGCCTTTTGCAACGTGCAAAAATATTCTGGATGCTTTGAATCTTCATATCCTTGTGGCTGGTCCATGTATACTTCTTCCTGTAACTCACCATGTAAGAAAGCATTCTTCACATCCATCTAATGCAAAGTCCATCCTTTTGTTGTAGCTAATGAAACAAGTGCTCGAACAGTAGAAATTTTAGCTACAAGGCTGAATGTTTCCTCATAATCAATGCCATAAGTTTGTGCATATCCTTTTGCTACCAAAGATGCTTTATACTTGCTTATGCTACCATCAGCATTGTGCTTTACCTTGTAAACCCACTTGCAACCTATGGGTTTCTTTCCTTGTGGCAATGGAGCTAGCTTCCTTGTATCGTTTCCATAAAGTACAACCATCTCTTCATCCATAGCTTTTTTCCAATCTGCATTTCGAATTGCATCTTCAAAACAAGAAGGTTCAACATCTTGTATTACCTTTGTCATATAGGCACAATGGCGAGCCATGTAACTATCATATGTCAATCGTTGCACTGAATTCCGTATCCTCCCAGATCTTCTTGGTCCTAGGTCACTTCTCCTTGAATCATCTGCATGTGTCTTTCTTACTCGTGGAGTCTTCATAGAGGGCAATCCAAGTTCCTCATCAAGACTCGTTTTTGAGCCGCTTGAATCTCCATCAACATCTTCAAAACCTTCACATGTTTTATGACCAACAGAAAGCTTTTCTTTACCTTTCTTGGATGTATTTGATGAATTTGCTGGACTAAAATTTTAACGCAATCTTCCACTCCATGGATTTGAGTTGGAACTATTGCTTGGTGATGCATCCAACCCACTCAAAGCTTGAGATTTTGCACTTGGTTTTTCAGCATTTTCTTTGTCATTTGGTTCAAGATTTAGTCCTTCTTTGGCATCTGCATAGAAGCTTGACATTTCATCAAATACCACATCGCTGCTCACCTTCACATGTCGTGTGAGTGGGTTATAACATTTATATCCCTTTTGCTCAAGGGAATATCCAATGAAGACACATTTTTCTATTTTTGGATCAATCTTTTTCCTCAACTCATCTAGAGCATGTACATATGCAATACAACCAAAAACTTTGAAATGTGATAAGTTTAGCTTTTTACTTGTGAAATTCTCTTTAGGTGTAACTTGATGTACAACAGTAGTTGGAGTTCTGTTCATGATGTATACAATTGTATGCACAACTTTTGCCCAATAACAATGAGGCATATTCTTATGAGCCATCAAGGCTCTTGTTATTTCTACAATATGTCTATTTTTGTGTTCAACAACGCCATTCTGTTGTGGTGTGTACCTGCATGAAAATTGAGGTTGAATTCCATGGCTTTTTAGAAAATTGTTGAACTCATTTGACATGTATTCACCTCCTCCACCATATCTTAAAGTCTGAATATACTTCCCTGTCTGCTTTTCGACCATAGCTTTAAACTTCTAAAAGTGAGTGAATACCTCACTCTTCTCTTTCATGAAATAGACCCACACTTTCCTTGTATGGTTATCAATGAAAGTAACATAAAACCTGCAACTGCCCATAGATGTGGTCTTTGCAGGACCCCAAACATCTGTATCTACTATTTCTAGCACATTCTCACTAACATGCTTGTCATGCGAAAACGATGATCTTGACTGTTTACCAAATTGACATGCTACACATACCTTTTGCATCTCTGCAACCTTGAACTTTGGTAGTCCACGGACAATCTCCTTTGACTGCATCAATTTCAGCCTTTGCAAGTTTGCATGTCCAATCCGTTTGTGTCATATCTCTATATCAACAATAACTCCTACACCTTTTGCAAACATGGTTGCATTCATTTCAAGAATTTTCACATTTAAGGTGAACATCCTACCCACTTTGTTTCCTTTGGCAATCAATCTTCTATCCCATTTGTATTCTTCTACATATAACCCATCAGCATTGAACTTGACTTGTAATCCATGGTCAACCATTTTTCCAATAGAAACCAGATTCTTTGTTATATTTGAAACATGCCGCACATTAGCAAGGTGTTTTACCTTCCCATTCCCCATAGATAGTGCTATATTTCTTGTATGCTCGATAGGGTGTGATGTGTCATCACCTCTTTCAACATATCTAGGAACTGTCAATTTTTGCAAAGTACTAAACCATTCTACATGAGTAGTCATGTGATTTGAAGCACTCAAATCAACATACTAGACATTATCATTCGATTTTGAAGCACGAGCAGACATCGTATTTATCATGTGATGTTGAACCATGAACAGCTTCTCAGAATCATCTGCACTTGTGGATGCATAGTTGTTTTGTTGCCTTTTGTTATTTTGATTCTTCAACCTCCAATCACGTTCAAAGTGCCCATGTTTACCACAATTCCAACATCCTTTACTATCATTACCTGAATCATTTCTTTGGAAATTTCTACGGCCTCTTTGGCTCGACCCTACCTCGAAATTGTCCTCTTCCTCTTGCATGATTTTGTTGTTGACTTTGGTCTTGGTTATTGTTTCCTCTTCCACTTCCAAAACCTCTATCTCTGGCTCTTCCTCTACCAGAGTAGAATACCTTCTCAAAACTAGATTTTCCTTGGGAGTTTAAACCCTCTCCAAGATCAGCGACTATGAATGATAGGCAGAAATGAAATGGTCATAATATGGACTTAATGATGTCTAATGCATCCATTAAGAATCTTCAAGTGAATGATTTTTATATTTAACTAAATATCTATGATATTGGTCATCTGTGTGTGTAGTAGTAACATCATAATCAAGTATTTTCTCTGGAACTAAAATTTTAGCATCCTCTTCAAGTAAAGGAGGATCATCTAAAATAGGAGTGAGTGGTAAAGTTCCTTTAAAGGATCTTAATAAACTAATATGAAAAGAATTATGTATATTCCAATGAGAAGGTATGTCTAATTTAAAAGCACTCTCATTTATTTTTTGAATAATACAAGAAGGTCCATAATAACATGGTGCAAGTTTAACCTTAGGATGTTGTGAAACATTTCTCAAATGTCTTTTAATTATTTGTAACCATATCAAGTCATTTTCATTAAATTGTATAGCTATTCATTTCTTATTAACATTATGCATGTAATGTTCTTGACTCTTTTTAATGTGCTTGTGAACCTCATGAAGTCTAGAAATATGATCATGTGCAAAAGAATCATCCATGGATATATCAGTTTAAGTGATAGAAATGGGAGTGGGAAGCTTATTACCATAAATAATTTCATACAATGCACGTCGAGTAGTTCTATGTTTTGTGTTATTATATGCAAGGTGTAGTAAAGAAATTTTCTCATCCTAATTACTTGGATTATTAAAAGAATAACAGCATAATAAATTTAAAATAGTACTATTCATAGCTTCATTTTTCCCATTACTTTCACGATGAAATTAATGGAGAGCTAAAGTCTATTTTGGAACCTAAATTTTCAAATAATGCAACCCAAAAGTGATTACAAAAACAAACATCTCAATCTGATAGAATAATGTTTGAAAGAACATCATGCAGAAAAATACATTTAATAAATAACTTAGTAGCTTGAGGTGCAAAAAGAGTCTTTTTAAAAGGAATGAAATATGCCTGTTTACTAAACCTATCAACAATTGTGCAAATCATATCATTATGAGATTAACTTATAGGAAGTCCAATAATAAAATCCATATAAATTTGTTCCCATGGTGCATTAGGTATGGGAAGTGGCATAAATAATCCAAATGCTTTACCATGATGTCATTTCACATGTTAACACACTTGCAATGGGAAACATATTGTACAATATCCTTTTCCATATTTGGCCAACAAAAAAATTCTTTACACATAGAAATATCCTAGGAATAAGATATTTATTTCTAATTCCGATCTTATTGAGTTCTCTATAGTCAATGCACATCCTATATGTCTTGTTCTTCTTCTCCACTAAGAGAACAAGTGCTCCAAATGGAGAAGAACTAGGCCTTATAAGTCCTTTGTGGAGTAACTCCTTAACTTTATTAGCTTTTTTTATGTAAAGGTACATGCCTATAAGGTGCTTTATGGGGAGGAGAACTAACAAAAATTAAGTCTATACTATGGTTAAGAGATCCCCTAGAAGGTGGTAGTTTAGAAGGAAAATCACTCAGAAAGAAATCCTGATAGGAAGCTAGAAATGTGCATTAGGAAGTGTATGTGTATATTCAACTATGTTATTGACAAAAATAATGCACGAATTGTAGCTTTTACTAAATTCACATTTTATTTGAGTGTGACTAGTTAATGGAAATGGTTGGAAGTCATGCAGTGGAGACAAAGAAATATCTTGATTGTTGAACTTAAAATTGATTGTGTGCGTATGCTAAACAATGCATGGATTATAATGATGATAATGAAAAGGCATGCCAAGTAAAACATCATAGGAATGCAAAGGGTCCATTAAGAATGTGTGTTCACCTACATAAGGACCTATACAAATATGAATGTCATGCACTTCAGTTATAACATTGTATTTATTTCCTTGAAATGTAGCCTTAACTTTATACATAGAAGGAAGTGGATGTAACTGAAGATCTTGCACTAGTGTATAAGAAATAAAATCATGTGAACTACCATCATCATGTAGAATATTAACAACTTTACTATGAATAGTATCTTGCATGCAAAGTAAAGAGTGATCAGAAATTTTGTTACTCAAGGTACCTAAATCTTTTTCCAATGCTTCTTCGGTCCAATCACATTGAGTGTCTTCATGAACCAACTCCATGTTGTTTACTTGAGCTCTGATAGGTTTTTTGTCATTACTTTGCAACCTACATTTAGCTTTAGTATGACCAAACTTACCACAATGCTAGCAAGTGATATGGGACTTCTTTTGTTGAGCATCCATCATCGTAATTTGAAGGGTTGGAGGTTTTCTAGGATGTAAGGGGGTTGACGAATGATAAGAATTTGGATTGAGGAGGGGCTGAAAAGTAGGTAGGCAGTCAAAAGTAGATAGGCACTCAAAAGTAGGGGAAGAAAAAGTAGTGAAAGGATGCTTGAAAGGAAAATTGGGCTTGATTGGTTGTTGTCATTGATGCATTTGTTGTAAGGGCGAATGGACTTGGTGATGGACCAAAACTCCTTCTCAACATCAGGTGTGAAAGAGATAGCTTCATAGAGGGTCATCGGACGTAGTGTGTTGAGCTTGACTTGGATTCGTATCTCCAAACCTTTTTCATACTTCCATTGCAAGGGATCTTCAAGAATCATTTCAAGTGAAGGAATAAGTAGTAGTCATGGCGAAAAGAGTTCAGTGTAGTAGACACAATCTTTGTCTTTCCATCCAAAAGTTGTCCATGATCCACAAGCATATAAATGGAACTAGGGAGGAAGGAATGACTCCTTGATCTTTTGTTGAAATGAAATCCATGTGGTGGGGCAGATGGTGCTATGCCGTAAAACATTCCACCATAATTGGGCCTTACCCACCAAATAATTAGTAAGAAATTTTAGTGTTACAATTACAGAATATGATTCATCACAATAAAAGTCATCAAATTGGGAATTTGTACCTTCTTCTTGAGCAGTAATAATGGCCTTCACCACCCTAACTAGGTTTTTGGGAGGCAATGCAACAAGCATGACTTCAAACTATCTAGAAGTTTCTTCCATTTTGGCCTCACATGTTACCTAACACCGAAGTTCAAAAGCACAAGGGAATCATGCAAAAACCCAGATAAAAAGGAATATAAAGATTAGGATTTGCAAGTAACAATAAGTGAAAAAATTATATTTATATTATTCAGAGAGAGAATTAAGACCATGTGAATCCACCAATTATTTACACAAATATTTGGTTAAGGGAGAGCTTTCACTCTGAAGCATACACTGACAAAAATTTCATCTTTGCCAAACATGAGAAAGATAATAAAGTAATAAAGATTCCTTAATGGCCATTGGTAAAGTAATATGGGCATGTGTGTCTAAGATGGATGGAATTTCATAACTTCAATTCCCTTCAGAGCCTTGGTGCTCTATGCACCATCACAAGAACTAGTACACGGATAGAAGGAAGCAAGAAGTTTTCTTTGTTTTTTATTCTTTGGAGCAAAATTGGATGCCCGTTGAACCTTTCCCCCCATTGTTGTTTGCTGGTTGCCTCTAACCCATCCTACTATAGAATGATCACCTTGCGAGTCCTCCTTCTATTGTCCGATGTCAATGCTGAGCTTCTTCTACCATTTTTCCTCCAGCTTATGTATGTGTCTTACTTTCCCTAAGAGGGATTCTTGAAATCAATTCTATGTGAGGAGAAATTTGTGTATCTTTATAACCCTAATTTTTGCATATCCTACATCTTTGCATAGTCTATTTTGTACAGAGTTATTCATTGATGTAAACAAATCCATTTGATGTGTTCTTTAGCTTCTTAGAAATTGTATGAATCATAATAAGTGTGGTAAGAAGCTCAAGTGATGTCGATTAGTTTAAGGTAGGTGAATTAGAGTTTTTCTGAAGGGTAGTCAAAAAGGTGTATGAAAGGACCTAGATGTTGGGTTCATTTTACTTCTAATGTGCAAATATGAGGGATTAAATTCCATTATTTGGTATGAGTGGAGGAAACATCCTTTGAAGTCTCTAGGAGAATGACACAAAAGTTTGGACATCAAGGCTAAGAGGTACATTTCTGTGTAACCCTATTTTCCCATTCATTATGGCAAATCTAGGTCAAAAAGTGGAGTTGCCTGACAAAGACAACTATCAACTATGGAGATTCAGATTCATGAACTAGCTCATGAGAAAAGGTTTATGGCCAATTGTGTGTGGAGATGAAGATAAGTCTGATGTGCATCCCAAAGATCCAAAGCTCACCAATCAATAATTGAAGATGGTGAAGGATTCAGAGGAAAGCATTAGGAGGGATATCTTCTACATATCACAAGTAGCCTCTAACACTATGATTGATCATATAACACAATTTTATCATGCTAGAGATGTTTGGGAGGCCTTAGAGAAGATATATGCTACTTCCACAAGAAGTAGAAGGATGCAGCTTAAGAATGAACTCCATTCTTTGAAGAAGGGTAGCATTCAATCTATTGTTGACTACACCTTGAAGGAGCAATTTCCATCCATTGGCTACAATGTAGATAAAGAAGACCTTGTGGAGATTACTCTTAATGGGATGAGAGGGAAAAGAAGTGGAAACCCCTTATTACTACCGTCTTGTATAGAGATCCTCTACCAACTCTTGAGGAGTTGATCCCACATCTAGTGGCAGAAGAGGTTGCCATAGGAGACACATCCAAGAAGGATGGTCGCTCACAAGTCATGTATGCCAACAGAGGCAAAAGCAAGAGTGGAAAGAAGGGGAAAGGAGGAAAAAGCAAGTGGAAGTAGTCCAAGGAAGAGGATTCAGATTCGAAAGGAGATAGCAAGGCATCATCTTCAAGGAAGAGCAAGAATGGCAAAGGGAAGGACAAACTTGATCAAGGTAAAGCTTGTTTTATATGTGGTAAACAGAATCATATTTCTTCAAATTGTTATATTAAGGATGACAAAGGCAAGATGAAGAAGAAGGAGGAGGAAGGGTGCTAACAACACCAAGAAGGATGATGAGAAGAAGACCTTCCTAGCCATGAGACATGAATACACTAGTGATCCCTGTTCGAGAAGATGGTGGACACCTTCTAAAGATGACATGGTGCTGTAAATTCTTGCTTCACACCATCCAAAATTGGGTTGAGCATTGCAAAGAACACCTCTTGATCTTTCTAAGAAGTAGAAATAATCACCAAAGTACTTTGGAAGTTGATCCTCAAATCATTGGATCAAAATCGATAACTTGGAGTCTCACTATGAGCCAAAAACCTGCTATTTTGGCCACTATACCTGTTTAGAGAAATGAAAACTACTCCTTTCTTGGTAACAATTGGATGATTCCTTTTGGGAATATCTAATTGACTAAGATAGATAACTTTCAAAAGTTTTTTCACTTGAAATGATCAACTATGCTCAGAGAATGATGCTTAGCAAATCAAATGACTATCCTTGCATTTTAGGGAGTTAAGAGTATGCAAACTAGAGGGCAATATTTTTCACACAACTCAAAAATGGCTAAGGCAATTGAATCGAACCTTTGTAACATACATATAGACTATTTAATGAATCTATAACAATTTAAATCACCGCTAATGATCAAGTACATGCTGAGAAATGGATCAGAGAAGCTCATTGTTCTAAGTAGTATATGACAGAGTAGAAAAGATGAGATATGAGAAAACTATATGTATTAATGCACATAAATTACGCTGACGTTGGCAATGAATGATTGCACAATGTGAAGGCACTAGAA
Source organism: Ceratopteris richardii (assembly GCA_020310875.1). NCBI lineage: Eukaryota > Viridiplantae > Streptophyta > Polypodiopsida > Polypodiales > Pteridaceae > Ceratopteris > Ceratopteris richardii. Next base: position 101,369,880 of record CM035407.1, read on the forward strand.
GAGCTATAATATGAGCTCAATATGCCACACAAATGCTTCTGAAATCTCTACTATCTCTTGCTCATATCCATGCAACTAGATAGTCCTCTTTTATAGCCTTTTTGTTGGAACCAAGATTCAAGCTTGAATTTGATTCTTTACTTAAAAGAGTTCCAAGGTTTTAGGTCTTGATTTTCCATAAATCCTCACCAAATAATTCGTGGAAAGATTCTCCTAAGAACTCGTAACTAGAAGTTGCTCCACCTATGCACTTTTTTTAGGGAGTTAAAATCAATCTTTTACAAGAGATCATTCATGTGCTAGAACGTGAATGCACATATGAACTTTAGGATAAGTGCCCAAGCACTTAGGATTGGAATAATTGCACCAACAGCTCCCCTTGAATCCTAAGATGCTTAGGCTTCAACTCTCGTTGATCTCTTGCAATCCAACCATCATCTTCAACCTGTTCAATTTAATTCCATCCAAAGATTTAGTTAGCATATCTACACATTGCAAGTTTGTTGATACATAGGACAATTGTATGTCCTTGCTAAGTAGCTTCTCTCTCACATAATGATAATGCACTTCAATGTGCTTAGTCCTTGCATGATATACAAAATTCCCAGCGAAATGTAATGAACTAGTATTATCTCCAAAGATCATTGGAGTGTATGTATGTAGCCCCAAGTCTGAGTAGAGTAGCTTTAACCACATTGCCTCTTGTGTTGCATTTGCTAGGCCCCTATATTCAGCTTCACTTGATGCTAATGCCATAGTTGGTTGTTTCTTTGATGACCATGAAATTAACTTAAACCTTGCAAACGATATGTATCTAGAGGTGCTCCTCCTATCATCTTTTGAGATAACCCAATCTGCATCAGAGTATAGCTTAATATCCAAGTCAGATATAAATGGATAAGATAGTCTTTCATTTATGGTACCCTTTAAGTACTTAAAGATCCTTTTGACACCTTGCATCTGAGTTTTTCTTAGTGCATGAATGTGACTCAATGTACTTACTCCATAACATATATATGCACTCTAGTTAGGGTTGCATAATTGAGACTTCCAACAAGACTTTGGTATCCTCTAATGTCTTCAAGTAGTTCTCCTTCATGAGCACTGAGTTTGTGATTCAACTCCATGGGTGTTTCTACATTTTCTACATTTTCCATCTTGAACTTAATTAATATGTAATGGATGTAGTTTCCCTGGGTAATGAAGATACCACAATCTTTTTAAATAATTTCTAAGCTAGGAAAATATGTAAGAAATCCAAGATCATTGATCTTGAACTCCTCCTTCATCTCGATTTTGATCTTCTTGATGCCATTGGCATCATTTCCTGTAATGATAATGTCATCCACATAGACACATAGACGAATAAATTTTGAATAACTCTTCTTAATGAACAATGAAGAATGTACCTTTCTTGCAACAAAACCTTGGTCTTGTAAGTATATGAAAAGCCTATGGTTCCAAGCTCTAGGAGCTTGCTTTAACCCATACAGTGCCTTCCTTAATTTACATACATAATGACGTTTGACTTTGTCTTCACATCCTAGTGGTTGAGCCATTTAGACCTTTTCAGAGATCCACCTATTAAGAAATGCATTTTTAACATCTAATTGGTACAAGTTTCAATTCTTTGAAGCAGCAATACTTACCAAAACTCTGATAGTTGGCATCTTGGCCACATGTGACAAGGTCTCCTTATAATCCACTCCATAGGTTTGAGCAAACCCCTTTGCTCCTAGCCTTGCTTTATACCTATTGATTGTGCCATCTGAATTCTTTTTCACTTTGTAGATCCACCTGGATCCTATTTCCTTCATGATGGTTTCTTTGGAACCGAATCCCAAGTGTTATTCTCTTCAAGTGCTTCAATTTCCTCCTACATAGCTTCTCTCCATTCTTCTTTCTTGTTGGCTTCTTCAAATGAAGAAGGTTCCTCTAACATAGAATCCATAGCCATATATATATAGAATGCTTGGTGGCTAGTGATGTGTCATAGCCTAGACTTTAATCTAGCTTGAGGCTATCATGTGTGCAACATATGTACTTAACATGTGTCCCACTAAAGTATTGCAGTCTATCACTCCATATGAGGTTTGGCATGATTGCAAGCCATCTGTTACTCATCTACGTGTTTTTGGTTGTTTGGCAAATGGCTTAGCTTTGTTGGGTATAGTTGTGAAAGTAAAGGCTATCGTCAGTATCATCCACAGACTAAATGCATTCTGGTTAGTCGTGATGTTGTTTTTGTGGAAGATGCTATTTAGTCATTGCTTTCATGTACCAAGGAGACATTTGTTAGCTCCAAAGATATATATGATACTTTGCAGCCTCTTTTCACAGGTAGATAGTCTAGTGTTAGTCCTAATGAGGCAACTTCTCAACCTTTGTAGGTTTCATGTGATGATGCAGATCATCCCATTTCTGATGCAGATTTACATGATGCACTTGTTGATGAGAGACCTGATATTGAGGAGGCAAAAACTATGCCAAATGGCTGGTGTAAACTTTGCGTGATAGCAAATTAGATACACCTCTGTCATATCTTACTCGATCAAGCTCTCATAGTGCCTCCATGCTATGGCTGCATCTAGTCTCTGTGATGAGAATGAGCCTGTTTCATTTGATGAAGCACAAAATTCAAAAAATTGGATGGCTGCTATGTAATCAGAATATGATGCTATAATGAAGAATGATACTTGGTCTTTATGTGGCTTGCCTCCTCGCAAGAAGGCCATTGGCAGTGAGTGGGTTTACAAGCTGAAGTGTAAGCCAGATGGAACAGTTGACAGGTATAAGGCTAGGCGTGTTGCAAAGGTTTATGCACAAGAAAGAGGCATTGATTTTGATGAGACCTTTGCACCTACATGCCATATGACTACTGTTTGGAGCATCTGTGCACTTGCAGCCCAAAAAAAGTGTGACTGATTTTATCACCAAGATGGACATAGCAGATCTATTTGGGAGCATTGGAGAAGTCATTGATGAAGAGCAGATAATGAGGCAATTGATCAATGGAATAAATGTAGATGACATATGAGAAGCTTTCACCATAGCCATGGACCTCTACATGGATATGCATGTTCTTGATTTCAACACTCTCAAGGGACAATTGTTCACACATGAGGCAAAGCAAATGAAGAATGGAGACAATTCAAAAGGTAATCAATCATCTACCCTATGTACACATAAGAACAAGAATAAAGATGGTAAAGGCAAGAGTAAAAAGTCAGATGATGAAGGTAATACCTCTCAAGAAAACATTGTAGGTATTGGTAGAGGTTCAAGAGGAAGAGGCAGAGGAGAAAGGCAAGGCAAGGGGAGATCACAAAGCTCCTCTCCATGTGCCATATGTGGCTTAACTAACCACACTATTGACATTTGTTTTAGGAATCCTAGAAAGCAAAGAGGAAGAGGCTACAATAGAGGTGGATATGGAAGCTCAAGAGGAAGATTCAGCAACAACAATGGTTACAAACAAAACTCATACAACAACAACAATTACCAAGATGGATACACAGGAAGGAGAGACTACAATAATTATGTAGATGATCAAACTCAAGAGGACTCATTACTTCTTATGAATATGACCATGAAGCAAAGTAAAGCAGATGAACATGTAATCTATATAGACACAAGTTGCTCGAATCATTGAGTAGGGAATGTAGCTCTACTATCAGACTTAGAGGGTCCAAGGAATAGACATGAAGTCCAAATACAATATGACACAAGGAATCTAGTGGAGAAGATAGGAAATGTAAAGACTTCAAATGTTAATATGAACCTATTGAGCAAGGTATTGTATGTGCCTCCCATAACCAAAAATCTCATAAGTGTGGAGCACATTGTGGAGAAAGCATTGCAAGTCAGATTCACAAAGAATGGAGCATTTTTTATAGATCTACATCGGGGATTCAAGAGAATAGCAAGAGGAGAAAATTCAAGTAGACTATTTACCCTTGAGCTCCAAGATACTAGGAATGTTACAATGTTCAATTATGGTAGTCAAACATTATCAAAATTGGAAACTTGGCAACAAGAGGTTAGCTCATATAGATGAGAGGGCTCCAAATCAAATCAGTAGGGATCAGCGTGTGCTTGATTTACCAAATATCTTTAAGCAACACATGATTTACAAATGTTGTGCTTGTCGATTTGGCAAGTCTCACATGCAACCATTCACAAAGAAGGGATATATTCATGGAGACCTATTAGAGCTCCATACATATGTATGGGGGCCAAGCACAGAGCCTTCAATCTCTAGATCCAGGTACTATGTATCTTTCATTGATGATTGTAGCAGATGGACAATACTATACTTTATGAAGCATAAAGATGAAGCGTTCTCTTGTTTCAAGAAATATCTAGCATTTGTTGAAAATCAAACAAGAAAGACTTTGAAGAGGCGAAGGTTAGATGGAGGGGGAGAATATTTCTCCCATGACTTTGGCTCTTATCTCCAAGAGAGAAGAATCAAAAGAGAGATTACAACCAGTTATACTCGAGAGCAAAATGGAGTGGTAGAAAGGAGGAATAGAACTATAGTGGAGGCTACAAGGTCAATGAAAATGAGAGAAAGTTGCCCAACTACCTATGGGCACAAGTTGTATCTACAACCACCTATCTGATGAATAGACTCCCATCAAAAGCATTGCATGGGATAACACCATGTGAAGCATGGAATGGAAGAAGACCTAGCCTTGATCATTGTAGGATCTTTGGGTGCATAGCATATGCACACATACCTTCACAAATGAGAGGTTAATTGGGTCCAAAGGTAGATAAATGCATATTCAATTGCTATGACCTTAATAAAAAAGGTTATAGGCTATATAATCCAAGTAATAAAGTTTTCATTGTTAATAGAGATGTTTGCTATGAAAACAAATCTTGTTTTGAAGATGATTGCAGGAAAAATCAAACTTCCCTATGACCTAAAGGAAGAATTTCCAACATTTTCAAAGAGGAATGAGCATACACATGAAGACTCAAGTGATTCTAATGATGATCAGAAGACTCCAAGAAGAGAAATCAATTCTTAGAACTCCAAAGGCAAACCTAAAGTGCAAGAGGTGAGAGATGTGGCATAATCATCTCAACAAACCATAAGAAGATCTACTAGAGAGAAAAGAAAGCTAGAAAGGTATGGTTATGACACATACTTGGTCACTAAGCATTCAATTTTCATTGCTCAAGATACAAACTCAGAAGAACCATCAACATATGAAGAGTCCAAGAAGAAACCAAAATGGGGAGATGCCATGGAAGAAGAGATAGAAGCTATTTAAGAGAATCGTACTTGGGAATTGATTGCCAAGAAACTGTCCATGAAGGTCATTGGATCAAGGTTCATTTACAACATAAAGAAGAATTATTATGGCTCAATTAATAGGTACAAAGCAAAGCTTGTGGCTAAAGGGTTTGCTTGAACCCAAAGTATATATTATGAAGAGACTATCTTATGTGTGGCAAAAATGCCTACAATTAGAGTGCTCATGAGTGTAGCATCTTCTAAGATCTAGAATATCTATCAAATACATGTTAAAAATGCTTTTCTAAATGGTTGCATTTCAAAGGAGGAATACATGGCTCAACCTCTTGGATTTGAAGATCAATCATATCCAAAATATGTATGCAGGTTGAAGAAAGCTTTGTATGGCTTGAAGCAAGCTCCTACACCTTGGAATCATAGATTGGTCACTTATTTGCAAGATAAAGGATTTATGGTGAGCAAGGTAGGTCCTTCCCTCTTCATAAAGAGGACCAATCATAGGTCATATAACTTTGTGTATATGTGGATGATATAATCATTACACGTAATGATGTAGGAATCAAGAGGATCAAACCTCAGACGAAACAAGAGTTCAAGATTAGTGATCTTGGTTTACTTGGAAGTGGTATATATAGAAAGATGTATGTTCCTAACTCAAAGAAAATATATTGGAAATATGCTCTCCAAATTCAAGATGGAAAATACAAACGTTGCAGGTACATCAATGGAGATAATTCATAAGCTAAGTGCTCATAAATATGAGTTAATTGAAGATGTGACTAGTTACCAAAGCTTAGTTGGAAGCTTGAAGTATGCTACTCTAACTAGAGTAGATATATGCTATGGATTTAGTGTGCTAAGTCAATTCATGCACACTCAAAGGAATCCTCACATGGAAGCAGCTAAAAGAATCATGAAGTATTTGAAGGGTACAATTAATGAAGGGTTATACTTACCCTATACCTCTGACTTAGATATCAAATCATTTTTTGATGTAGATTGGGCAAGTTCCAAAGATGATGGAAGAAGCACATCATGATATCTCACTTTTGAAGGTTGCAACTTAATTTCTTAGTCTTGAAAGAAACAACCTATAGTTGCTCTATCATAAATTGAAGCTGAATACAGAGGACTAGCAAATGCTACTCAAGAAGCTATGTGGATAAAGACCCTCTATTCAAATTTAGGGTTGAATACTTCTACTCCACACAGATTTGGAGATAATATTAGTTCATTTCATCTCGCTGCTAACCCTATCTATCATGCTAGGACCAAACACATTGAAGTTCACTACCATCATGTCAGAGAAAGGATCATAATGAGGGAGATATTGTTGGAGTTAGATGTCTGCGGAAGCATACAAATAGCATAAGGAAGAAGAAGAAGCTTGGAGCACAACACACAATACTGAATGTATTACCACTAGAATGTACAAAGATAAGTAACTCATTACGGATATAGGCAAATATACAAGCCAGGGGAAAAAAACTCCTAAAGAGGGAAAAAAGTGCCCCGGTAGTCCTAGTGTGTTCACACACATCATTACCTAAATATATCAACAAATCACCCTTGCAAGTGATGCATTGAACAAGGAGTTGGAACTCATGTATAAGGAAGTTCCAAGCTATCTCGAATCAATCCACAAACGAAAGTAAGTCCAAAGCTTTGCGGAAAGCTTCAACCTTCTCCCTAGGCAGAGCCTTCGTGAAAAGTTCTACAATGTTCTCTTGCATGGGCACATATGCCAAGTTCATCTCGCTAATAGAGAACCTCTCTCAGACATAAATGATCAGAAGCACATCATGAGCCTGCTTCACATATAAGGTGCTTTTATTTGGACTATTCTCAAAACCATGTGCAATCAGATAGGGATGTATCTTCTCATACCAAGGGGCTGTTGGATGCCTGATTTGCTTATTCATTAGTCGGCCAAATATTCAGTTTGCTATCTCAGAGATGAGCAAGTTTATGCATTGCCCAAGTGTCAAGCATTGGTAGGCGGTTAAGCACATCTTTCGCTACTTGCGTGGTACTCGGCTACTTAGGTTGTTTTATCCCAAGGGGGGATCACTACGGCTAGATTTGCATGCTTTTTCTAACTCAGACTAGGATGGTTTCTATGACACTCATGTGTCCACTAGTGGCTTTTGCTTCATGCTTGGTAGCTCATGTATATCTTGGTTGAGCAAGAAGTAGCCTACTGTGGCCACTTCCAATTCTGATGGTGAGTATAGGGCAGCTCTCAAAATGACTATTGACTGTGTGTGGCTCAAGCGCCTTATGGTTTATTTGGGTGTTGGTCAGTCTTCTGCCACCACCATCTTCACTGACAGTCAGAGCGCATTGGCAGTTGTGACGAACCCTATGTTCCATGCTCGCACTAAGCACATTGAGGTGGATTATCATTATGTCAGGGAGAGGTTCTCTACTCGGGAGATCAGCTTGGCATATGTGCCCACACAAGAGAACATTGGAGACATTTTCATGAAGGATCTGCCTCAAGAGAAGTTTGAAGCTTTCCGCAAAGCTTTGGGCTTACTTCCTTTTGTGGAGTGATTTCCACATAGCTTGGCACTTCCTTATACATGAGTGCCAGCTACTTATTCACCGCATCACTCCCAGGGGGGATTTGATGATATATTCAAATAGTGATGTGTGTGAACACTCTAGGACTACTAGGGTTATTTTTTCCCTCTTTAGGAGGTTTTTTCCCTTGGCTTTATATACACTGTCGGTGGGAAGATTTGCACCTTCTAGTTGACGACCAAAAAAATTAAAATATTTTATTGGTGAATTCTAAAACTGTTTTATAACATTGTTCTTCAGCTGATTTGTTGGGAAATAATCATTCTGAAAGTGTTGCAGGTCTAAATTAATGAAGACAACATGTGCTCATATTACGGTTTACCCTAATTGCACATTTGATGTGCTTTTGTATTCATACACCCAAGAATCATGGGTATAAAACCCTAGGGTTTCTTAAATTCATGTGTTTCTATGACAGTAGGGTTAATGTTAAGGGTTCAAAAGAATTACAATGGATTAATGTATGGTTAGATTAGGGTTCCAATGGGTTTCAAAGGGGTTCCAAAGGTTTTAGAGTGTTTTATGTGTAGGGTTGAGTGGGAATGAATATTAGCATTAGTTTTAAGGTTGAAACATTTGATATTTCATTAAATTAATTTCTAAATTAAACATTTATTTACTAAAAGTTAAATTAGTTAGTTAATTTAATTATGTGTGTGAATATAAATACTAAGGTATTTAAGTATTAAAAACCTTAATGTAAGCTTAAATTAAATGAAGTACTTAATTAGGAAATGTAGGATAATTAAATTAAAAAGATAATTAATATGGATAAATAGTTAGTGGTGTGTCAGAGTGCTAGATAAAAGAATGGTATGTGAGCAATGTGTAACTAAAGTGTTTAAAAGAGTGGTAATAGTAAATGATGCACTTAAAGTAGTTTAAAGAGAAAATTTAAATGAGAGGTATGCGTGGAAAGTAGATGAAAGAGTGATGTGAGTAAGTTGTGTGGTTAAAGTAGTTAAAGTAGAAATAAAAGTGTGGTGAATGAAAGTAAAGTAAAGTGTGGATGAGGAATTAAAGCAAGATCAAAAAGAGTGGTAAGCTCATGATTTCTGTGTGTATATATATGTGTGTTGTGCTCCAGAGTTTCTAATGTTTTCTGTAGGTATTTTCTCTTTCTTCTTCTCATCTTGCTCTATATGTGTAGGACAGAGTTTTGTTTGTTTTCCTTTGCCATAGAATCGCAAAGAGAGAGTATATTAGAAAGAAACTTGTAATGACAGCTGATCCGGCCAAGCTATGCTATTGGTTAAGGCGGCCTGCATAGGTGGCATTCTTCACACCGCAACTTCCCAAAAACTTCCTCTATGAACTCTCATCTATTTTTTTGCATGTGTGACTTGTAATACATGCAGAAGAATCTCCCAATAATCAATGTCTTGAATGCATTGCTGTTGCACCATTTCTGGAGAACTCACTAATATGGATGTTCATGAGAATCACAAAAGCTGTAGATATAGAGATGCGAGGGATGGGTGTTATAAGGACTGGAGAGAGAGAGAGAGAGAGAGATTTGTCTTTTTCTCCTGTCCACGGTGCTATAGGCACAACGTGCATAGATAGATAGATAGATAGAGAGAGAGAGAGGATGAGAGAGAGAGAGAGGATGAGAGAGAGAGAGGATGAGAGAGAGAGAAAGAGAGAGAGAGTTAACTATCAAGGAGAGAGAGAAAATTACCATTTAATAATTGATTTATAGATAATTAATGTGTTCTAGCGAACTAATTATATAATTAAAATGTGTGCATATGTTCATAAATGGTTGATGCATATACATATGATTGAATTCATTAGTATGCATGCGTGCATGTATGGATATGGGCATGAATATGTGAAAATAAGAGATGGATTAATACATTTGTAGATGCATGTAAATGAATGTGTGTATGTAAATGCATATTAGAGTAATTTTATGTGAATATGCATGAGCATACATGTTTGTATTTGCATTAGAGTGTATGAGCATGAGAATTGTTTTCAATTAACATGGGTAAAAGAATATGAGAATAGGATGCTTAAGTGCATATGTGTGTTAGTAAGTATGTAGATGCATGAGCTAATGAATATGTGCATGATTATTAGTGTTGGTACATATTAATTAATGCATTTGCATGATTTTATACATTTAGACGTGAATGTGATATTCGCATGCATGTGTGTGTGTATGGATGCATATCTTATGAGTTGCATTTATGAGTTAATGAATGTGCATAGATGTATCAAAGCAACATATATATGGTTGTAAGATAGCATAAATGAGGAGTGTGAATGTTTAAGTATATTAGATGAATGTTTGTGAGAATGTGGGAAATAGGAAAATGTATATGATTATGTGGATATGTATATGCATATCATGAGGATTTATGAGAATCATATGATAGGATATGTATGGAATGTGTTAGCATATGAGAGTGCATAAGCATAAATGCACATATGGATGTGTGTGAAATATATGTATGTAAACAGGAACCAAGTATGTATGAACCTAGTGTTAGCATGTGCATATGAATGAGTTTATGTTAGTATGCATGAGTATGGATTGAAGTATAATGTTTGCAATTACATGATGATAAATGCATAAGAATGAATGACTATGAGAACATATGTATGGCATAGACAAGTCATACTATATGTGTATGTATATGTTGATTATGTCTTGAAAGTTTATTTAAATTTATGATTCTTGTAACTTTACTTATATCCTAATGTTTTCTTACAGACAAACATTGATGAAGTAAAGAGCAATTAAAGTGCAGTGATCCGTGATTAAAAGGTTGAAGACATTTCACCTATCTTATGTTACCCTTTAGCTTTCAAATAGCTATTTTACATTTGTATTAGTCATTTTATTCTATCTTACTTGTATTAGAGGAATTGATTTAATTCATTAGCTTTAGCAACTCATTTGTCAGAAATAGATTTGACATTAATATTTAATCAATCAATCATATTTTATTTATTATTTTTGATGTCTTCTCCGCTTTCTGATGAGTCCAAAAGAGATAAAACTAGGAACATATCTGAAAAAAATAGTTTTGAAGAAAACACTATAGAAGAAATAATTAAAGATAGGATTACTGAAGAGACATTAATTTCTCCTTCATATAACTAGTGCTTAACTAAATTTATGACTTTATTTTCCATAGTACCACCAGAATTCCCTGAATATCAAACTAATGTGAATTTTCCGCCAACTTTTAATAGACCTGATCACCCTAATCCAACTGAAAATGAAGTAGAAGAAACTATTAAAGAACATTTATCTAAAGAGTGTTTAGTTTTATAGTCTTACCGAGATACTGTTGCTAAATATAGAGTTGCGCATCCTTATGTTCTTGTTGTATAATTCATGGGTTCATAAGGTTAAACATATGGGTTCTAAAGGTTAGAATAAGATGTATGTTTGCTTTGGTCTAACCCTTGAATTACCCTTGGAACATGCCTTGAACCTTTGGGTGAAACCCTTGGTTTTAACCCTTGAGGTATTTATTCATATGAGCTCCCAATTGAATGGTTAGAACCTTAGGCTTGATTTATCCTAAGGTGTGGGAACCTTAGTCTTAGGAGAAGCTTCTCTAGGAGCCACCTTGTGTGTATGTGAGAGAAGAATCCTCATTTGATTTAGAAGGCATGTGATAGACCTTGGGAAATTAGAAGGCATGTGATCACCCTTGGGAAAGTGTTCACATGAGGGACACTTGGCTGGACACTTGGTCAATCTCAAGGACATGCACCCCCTTGGACTGGAGGTATATATATGGGTGGAGTTGGATGGGTGGATACGTGCTCTCTCTTAGAAGTGTGGTCTTGGTAGTCAGATTTATGACTAGTATTTGTATTTCACAACATTGGTAAGCAGAGCTAGTTTAGATCATAGATCTTATGTGGATTTCGAGTTTCTATCCATATGTGTGGGGCGTTTACTCGGTGGAGCACGCGACAAATTTTCGATTCTCCTTTTCAGAGGGAGTAAAAAGTGGGCCATAGGACGCGTCCCTTAGGGGCAGCCGTCAGGTGTGTGAGCAGTCCCGGTACACACCCACCGGTGAGCACTCCCGCATATGAGCAGACCCGCATATAAACCTGCTGGTGAGCATGCTCAACCAAGTGAGTTGTCATAAGAGGTCTTCACGGCTTTGTGGACGGAGTGCACATCTGATTTGCCCATCCGCGAACCTTCTGCCCTCGCTTGTATAATAACAGAAGCCGTCTTCGCGCAATCTTCGATGCTATCCATGAGAGATGGATGAAATGGGAGCTATAGAGGTAAGCTTTTCTTATAATTTTTAAGGGAAATGAATATAAGAAATTCGGAAAGGAATGTTATTTCAAAGCTTAGTACATATTTTCCTTCAAGTAGAGTAAGGATTGACAGATTGAGAGCTCTTTCTTGATTCTATGCGTGGTGGTGCATGACCGTTCTTAGATGGTGGGGTGAGTTAGGGACTATGGCCATCTAGATTATGGAAGTTTGAGGCAATAAATAGGCCTATGATGCCCTTAGATGTTCTGGGTGGCAAGCACACTACATTAATGAATTCAGTAAGTTTACCACCTCAGACGATAGGCCCCGATAATATTTTGAAATTTCATCAAGATAGAGATAAATCCTTGTAATTATTGATCTTCAATGAGGAATTCTTAGTAAGCGCGAGTCATCAGCTCGCATTAACTACGTCCTTGCCCTTCGCACATACCATCCATCGCTCCTACCGATTGAATGGTCTGGTGAAGTTTTTGAATCCCCATGAAGCGGTCACTTCGCCATCAGCGACATTGTGAAAATTTCATTAAGCCTTATCATTTAGAGTATGGAAATTATCCAATTTTATTAAATGGTCTTTCTGCTTTTCTTGTGACCTATACATTAGTATCACATACAATGAACATGCATTAAGTTTATCTCACATGGATGTGGCAAGTATAAAAGCATTTTATATATAAATGCATTTGGACATTTCTAGAATGTTTTTGACGATAAATGTAAGCATTAAATGGATTCCACATATGAATGCAATTATGCATTTAAGAGATCTTTGAAGTTGTAAAGTTAAGAGAACTTTTGGGTAAGTATAAATATATGCCCGAGAAAGGACAAGAGAATTTCAAAGAATCATGATAGTCCAAAATTGCAACTTCAAGTACAAAATATGCTAGTGGATAAGCCTCTCTATAAAAAGAATCAAAGGAAAGGACGTAGCTTTGATGGAGGTAACTGTTACTTTCATTTTGCCATGCTAAATCGATGCATTTGAGAATGCATTTCAAATGAAGTCGGTGAAGTCCTAATGCACATTAAATGGTGCATGCAATGGTTCATTTAAATGATGCACTAGACGCATACTTGAATAGAAAACGATCTTTCATTAGCATGAAACGGACTCACCTTTGAAAGGTGATGAGATATTGACTATAACAATTCCATCACAATCATGGCATGAATTGAAATTTTGACCACATATTCTAGTATTTTATGGAGTTCCAAAAGTGAACTCCATGCATGCTTTAAAGAGGGGTTCCATTTTTGAACCTTACGCATGCTCAACATTTTCATGCATGTAAATAGATTGAATCCTGAATGCATGGGTTTTTGGGATGAGAGGTAAGCTTTAAGGTTTAAGATAGAAAAATGACTTCTTCATATGAAGTCAGAAGCATAAAAGTTTAATGGTGTGATGAGATTATGAGACTCAATGCTCATTAACGTTTATGCTTTTTATATGTTGCCTTAATCCAAAAGCCAACAAAATTTATTACAAAAAGAAAATCCTTAAGCTTCGAGTCCTACTTATGGACCCTGAAGTTCCATAATACCCATGGCATGCTCATCAACAAGACCAAGGACTCAGGTTACAAACTAAGCAATGTTAACCATAAGATAGTGGTAATAAGAAATTGAATTGAAAGACATCCAAAAGAGAAATGAGAAGCCTATATGAGACCCTACACACATAGGGTAAATTTTCATTGTGAACGATGTTAAGAAGTTCATAGGAACTTCAACTTTTGATCATTGAGGATAATGATCACACAAAAAGGGGGAAGAGAATGTCATAAAATGATATATTAAGGAAGAAAATGGTTGAAGCATTCATTTCTTCCCCAATAAGCTTCTTCGTTCATTGACAAGCGGTAGGATCCATTTGTAGCTTTGAGAAAATTTCTTCAAGAGTGAAGAGTTGTAACTCATTAAGCATATCTAGAGAAGAGGAAGATTAAAGGGTTGAAAGAAACTCTTAATACTTCTACTCCAAAATGTGCTCTATGAGTAAGAAGCAATTTATCAAGATGGTTAAAAAGGTAACCATTTAGCAAAGCTTATGATTGACTATATCCTTTGATAAAAATGCCTACTTATGTCAATAGATGATATCTAGTATGAGAATACTAGCTCTATTATCAAATGACATAAACAAAGATAACTTTGATTGCATCTAATCAAGGAAATAGTTCAATGAAAGCTCAATTTTCAAAGTCTTTTCAAAAGACAAATCAAAACTCTGTAAGAATGTAACTTACAAAGATTTTGATTATATTTGATAAGACTAAAATGAATGGAGTTTAATCCTTGAGTAAGGTGAGATTGTAAATCGGATGGTATGGGACGTCTAGGTTTACAATGTCACTTAAGTGGGTTCAATGGTATGGGACACTGAACTTAATGATAATGGAAGCTTAATCTCAAGGATATCGGAGAGCTTTTTCAATCGAGGGTTTAGCATAAATGAACCTCCCATTTGGATAGGAAACTAAATCAACATCAATTTCCTATAGTTTTCAAGGATGAAAAATCCTTAAAGGGGGGAAGAAAGGTATCATCAGTATGATACTTCTAAGCAAAAGATATTCCTTAACTCTTTCATGAAAGTTAAGGAGTACATTGGATGTCCAAGTATCCAAGTGTGTTTGAGTTGAATCTCAAACACAGTAAGAACCAGATATGTAAGAAGGGAATTCACTAAAGAATTCCATTTTTGCAAGTAAACTAAGGTAAGCTAGCCAAAGACTTGAAGCATATTTAGAACAGGGTATTTGAGAATGGATAAAGATGGATCCAACGTTTGGATCACTAAGCATGACAACTTGCTTAAGTCAAAAGGGTGACATATAATTGTTGATCCCTAAAAGGAGAATAGTTAATGGTTTGAAGAACATCAACATGATGTTGAACACTTAAGCTAGGATATCAACTCATGAAGGTATGAGTTCAAGATCCCAAGAAAATCCCATGGGTAAATATCATTGAAAAAAAGGGATCTAAAGGAGAAAAGAACTTGATCTTCTCTCATGTTAAATGAGTTAGAGGAATTTTGAGAAAGCCAAGTGACCTAACTTGGTCAAATATATCAGACCCTTTATGGTTGGATAATTGAAGTGGCCTTCATTGGTCAAAAAGTATCAAACCTTTTGTAAAGTTCAAAGGTCAACCTAAAGAGACCTTTGAATTAATTCATATTAGATTTAGAAACCTTAGTCTTTGCTCTCATGAAAATGATGCCAAGGGGTTACAAGATGAAATTCATGATCATGGTAAATGATAAGAGAGCATTGAAAATATAAGGGCAAAGAAGGTGGAAACATTGAGGATGTGGTTCTACGGATTGGAGAAAGAACTCACTGGTATGGGATAGTGAGAACTAACTCCCATTGAGATTTTTCTCTGATGGCCAGAGAGAAAATAGGCTCAAGATCTAATAGGAAGCATCACGATAAGTCTTAAAGATAAGACCATTTAGATTAAGGTCTTAGGTTCATTATGAGGTGTAGAAATGTACCTCCTTGAACCAATTTAATACACCTAGTTGTATGAACAAAAGGGTAAATATAATGAACATAAGTTTAGTTGAGAACATTTGAAGATTCCTCTCCTTTTTGTTGAAAGTGAAAGATGAATCTAGTATCTGGCCCTTTCAAGATAGAAATCGGATATCTATCATAGACTCCTAAAAATATAAATTTCTAGGGAAGTACAAAGTGTACTGAAATATATTATTTTATGGAGTTCAAGGTTTGTGAAAGTGCCAAAAGAAAAAGACCACCAAAGAAGTCCACCCTTTTCACTAGTCCATAGGTACAAGGCATACATGTACATTTAGGTGGACTAAGAGAAAGTGATTTGGGCAGGGATTTTGATTCATTTCTTTTCAGAATAAGGTAGGTATTAGCCCTTATCTGATTACCGGAAATGAATCTAAAGAGAGAGATGACCACGCTCAGAGTATAGATCATAGTGCACGGGGGAATACTTCACATATTATACCTACACACATTTTCGAGGATGAAAATGTTAAAGGGGGGAAGAATGTTGTATAATTCATGGGTTCATAAGGTTAAACATATGGATTCTAAAGGTTAGAATATGATGTATGTTTGCTTTGGTCTAACCCTTGAATTACCCTTGGAACATGCCTTGAACCTTTGGGTGAAACCCTTGGTTTTAACCCTTGAGGTATTTATTCATATGAGCTCCCAATTGAATGGTTAGAACCTTAGGTTTGATTTATCCTAAGATGTGGGAACCTTAGTCTTGGGAGAAGCTTCTCTAGGAGCCACCTTGTGTGTATGTGAGAGAAGAAACCTCATTTGATTTAGAAGGCATGTGATAGACCTTGGGAAATTAGAAGGCATGTGATCACCCTTGGGAAAGTGTTCACATGAGGGACACTTGGCTGGACACTTGGCCAATCTCAAGGACATGCACCCCATTGGGCTAGAGGTATATATATGGGTGGAGTTGGATGGGTGGATACGTGCTCTCTCTTAGAAGTGTGGTCTTGGTAGTTAGATTTATGACTAGTATTTGTATTTCACAACAAGTCCTTAGTTGCATAAATTATTAAAGTTTTTTAAAGTTGACTTTAGTTTTTTATAAAAAATAGGTAAATAAAATTGATTGTTTTAACAAAAAACCTTTTCTTCAAGTACCTGAGTGAGCTCTAGACACCCACGTATGTCTGGCAGAAGACCTGATCCATCATCCAAGCATCTCCATGACCCAACATTGGTGAACCCGACATGAACATCAGCGATGCAACTCAGGACTTGGGACTTGAGTTTAAATTTTTCATTGCATATGCATATCTACAATTCAACAATTGTTGTTCGCGCCACCTTTCTCATCGAACATTGAAGGGTGAAACATTTGCACTCATACATAGTAAAAGATGTATTTGGAATTTGATTTAATAACAATAAATGTATCAAAAATCACATAAGCACTTCTTTGGACCTCTTCCTCAAGCAATTCCAGGTATCCATATTTTACTATTTTACATTCATTACATAAGTGAATAATGGGTAAAAAGGGATTAATGTCAAAACACTCCACACAAGAAATAGATTCTAGTGTGAAAGCATTGATTGAAAAGAATTTCTTAGAATATGATGAGAAAATTGATGAGATGAACATATTTATCCAATCCAAAATTGAAAAAGTATTGTCTTTAACTTAAAACGTAGATGATTTTTTTGAAGATAATAAAATATTATGTAAAATGTTAAAAGAAATGATTGATCATGAAGTTTCAAGTTTGAAAAATAAGTTTGAGATTTTATTTAATCAAACAAAAGAAATTCAATCATGCAAGTGTGAACATAAACATCAAGTAAGAGTCCAACATATGTCTGCTAATCTTCTTGATAAAAACAATTCAATTGACCATAGAAGATTAACACTTAGAGCTTCACATAGAAGATTCCATCAACCTAAAAGATGTTTCTTGTGTGATCAATTTGGTCACATGTTTTGGGATTATATTGCATATGAGAGTGCTTGTGATCTTAAATTAGTCACTATAGTAGAAAGGAAAATTTATGATTACCATGTGCATTTACCTTTGCACTTGAACTTAGGAAAAGGAGGAATTAAATAATATTTTAATCAAGCGAAATCTAGGCCAAGCTCATTTATAAAAAAAATGAAAATGAAAGAGATATCATGATAAGAAATCTTGTGAACAAGAAACTATGATACAAATGGAGAATCAAGTTAAATGTTTTGAAGCAAAGAAATATGATCAAATAATATTGGATAAACAAAAAATTGACCAAATATTACACAAAAAATTGAATGAAGATGAATAAGAATATGACAAGGCAATACAGTTGAAACAAAAACATGATGAATACTATGTGACATGTAATCCAATATTTCTAGAAAATGATAAATTATTTAATCAAACAAAGGTTAAAAATTTGAAAGCTCAATTGAGCTATGCTATGAAAAATCAAGAGAAAAATCAAAGTGAATATGAGAATATCAAACAAGAAACTGGTGCAGATGAGAATATAATTAATGAACAAAAACTTGAAGAAATGGAAAAACAAATGATCAAAGATATTATCACACAAATTGAACAAAATATGAACAATTCATCAAAAACTTCTATATCTTTAAAAGAAAAGTTTGAAGAAGATCCATAATGAACTGATACCAACAACGAAACATGAAGAGAATGAGTGGATTCTGAATTATGCTAATTTATTTTTTTTCCTTAGTGCGGATTTTCATTTGTAGAAATAAAGGTAAATGCATGATTATGCAAATTAATTTTACTTGTATGACTAAATATTGATGATTTTAGCAGGACTTTTGAAGATTAGCAAATTAAAGGTTTATGGAAAATTTAAAATGAAGTTGAAGAAGATTGATGATGCAGTGAATTTCAGGTCGTATTTATCTATGTTTTATCTATGCATAACATTTGCATTCATAATAACTTTAATTATAAAATCTGGGATGAGGCTTATTAAATTATGAAGGGAATATATTTAATCACAATAGGAAAACAAGCATGATGTATATTTCTACATTTATAGATTGAGTGAGGATTATAGAAGGATTTGTAGTTCATTTTAGATAATGGAAGTAATTGTATATGTGTAGGAGCATATAAATGCATGATCCTGTTAAAAATAAAGAAGTAAGCTCGTATATATTTTTGCAAAAAGGATTTTCTTCAAGTAGAAGGAAAATACAAAAATGAAAAATAGAAGCATTTACTTCAGCAAGTAGTGGAGGCCAAAAGAGAATCATTCAAAAGAGAATCAAATCCAAAAGCTGAACTGTAAGAGGAGTGGCTGTCCAAAGTAGTGGAGAAATGATGGAGAAGAGCTCTCAAACTCATCATGAGAGTTTTTGGTCACTTGGCTATAAAAGAGGCAAGGGAGGACACTCAAGAATAGAGGAAGAAGGCGTGGAAGCCCCCTTGTAGCTACTTCAATTGTTTTGAGTCATTTCGTTCAGTTTACTCTCATAGAGTATGTCCAATCGCACACCCATTTTTGGGTAGTCTACTTGTAAGAGTCATATCTTTCAATATATGTATCCAATTTTAGTGTTTAAACATTCATTGGAAAGCTTATCTTGAGTACTTCCTCTATCTAGAACAGTTTTATGAAATTCTTTATGCGCTGTGAGTTATTCAGGTTTTAGTGAAGTCCAGTTTTTAGCTTAACTGAGTGGACAGGTAGTCTGTTTTGAATCAAATAGTTGCCAACCCAAATCTACTCCAAATTGAGTGTTTGATATCGCATTTGAAAGCTCTAGGTGTCTAGTTTGAGTGACCAAAGTTTCAAGTTCATTGGATATTTCAGTTGGTATGAGTTTTCATTTGAAGGTTCTGCTATTGGTAAGAGTCTTGATCCTGAGAAGGTCTCCTACACTTTCCACTGCGATTAGGAGAGGAATTCTCCAACAATTGGTATCAGAGCATTGGAGAAAGCATTGGAACTGAATTGAAGCAAAGGAGAAGCTACAAATCAAGGGGGAGCTTCGTGAAGTCAATAAAGAGCGCCACAACATACTTGAGGTAAACTTCAATCTTGGAAGTTTTCAACGGCTGATTTAGGAAAACAAGTTGAGAAGTTAGACAAAGATAATTTTCAATCTTGGAGGTATAGAATGATAAATTACCTTAAAGGTAAAGGTTTATGGAGTCTAGTTAGTGGAGATGATCCACAACCGGTGGACATTGAAGATCCCAACATTACTCTGGCACAAAGGAGACAATTTGCTGATTGGGAAGAGAGGAATCGAAGGGTGATGTTCCTCATTTCACAAGTTATTTCTAACACTATGATTGGTCAAGTGCAAAGCTTAGAAATAGCCAAGGAAGTTTGGGAAGCATTGGAGAAGGTGTATGCTACCTCAACAAGGTCCCGGAGGATGCAACTCAAGAACGATCTCAACAACATGAAGAAAAGCTCAAACCAAAGCATTAGTGAGTATACATTGAGGATCAAGGAGCTTCGAGATCAGCTAGCATCAGTTGGATGCAAGATAGAAGAGGAAGACATTGTCCAAACAGCCCTCAATGGCTTGAGGAGTGAAGAAAAGTGGAAGCCCCTCATCACAAACATTCTTTATAGAGATCCTTTACCAACATTCAGCGAGATTATACCAAATCTTGTGGCTGAAGAGGTAGCTCAACAAAGAGAAGGCAACAAAGGTAAGGACAACCATAGTCAAATGTTATATGCAGGAAGAGGTAGAGGAAGGAACTCAAGAGGAGGCTCGAGAGGAAGAGGAAGGAGCTACAACAACACAAATTTCAGCCAACACAACTCGGAGGACAACAAGGACAACTCAAATGACAACACACATGGAAGAGGTCGAGGAAGAAATAGAGGAAGAGGTCGGGGTTCATACAATCCTCATAAAGGTATAACATGTTATCATTGTGGTAAACTAGGACATTATGCAACTGATTGTTGGCAAAAGAATGGAAGGCTGAATGGAGGCAACCAAAGGAGCCAAAATAACTATGCGAGTACATCAAGTGAAGGAGACAAGCAAACCATGCTTGCCATGAAGCATGACTACAACAACTCGAGAAGTGATGACCAAAAATGGTTCATAGATTCAGGTTGCAACAACCATATGACATGCCAAGGAGATTTGTTCACAAAGCTACAAGCTCCAAGTGGAAAAGGATGTGTGGAGACCGGCGATGAAACTCAACACGCAATTGAGCATGTTGGAGATATCAAACTTGGAGACAAGAAGGTATTGGCTGATGTTCTTCATGTTCCTACTATTGCAAAGAATTTGATTTCAGTAGGACAAATGGTAGAGAAAGGATATCATGTTATCTTCAATGAAAAAGGTTGCTTTATAAAGAATCCAAAAGAAGGATTCAAGGTCATTGTTCAAGGAAGGAAAGAAGGAAGGATGTTCACTTTGGACATTCAACAACCGCATGGAAAGGTGATGTATATTCAGTTTGGAAACAAGAGGATTGCTGAAATCGATTTGTGGCACAAAAGGTTTGGACATATCAACATTCCCAAGCTCAAGGACATGAGCAACCATGAAGTGGTAAGAGGTCTTCCAAGATTCAATGATGCCGGACTACATGAGTTTTGTGAAGCATGCCAACTAGGATAGCAAACTCGACAACCATTCAAGAAAAGCAACTATGTGGCAAGGAATGTCCTCGATTTGATACACACAGATGTATGGGGACCATCACAACAACCATCAGTGGCTGGTAATAGATATTTTGTCACTTTTATCGATGATCATTCAAGAAAAGTATGGATGTTTTGCATAAAACAAAAATCAGATGTGTTCTCCATGTTCAAGAGATTTAAAGCACAGGTAGAAAAGGAAACAGGACGCTACATAAAGACCTTGAGGTCCGATGGAGGAGGAGAATATTTCTCCAAAGAATTTTCAGATTTTCTTTATGAAAATGGCATTAAGAGACAATTTACATGTAGGTACACACTTCAACAAAATGGAATAGCTGAAAGGAAAAATCGACATATCATAGAAGTTGCAAGATGCATGCTCAATGAGATGAAGATTCCACTAAACTATTGGGCTGAAGCAACTAGTAGCAAAAGGATTCAAGCACACTCACGCCATCGACTATGAAGAGACGTTCAGCCCGGTTGCAAAGATGGGAACAATTAGAACCTTGATTGCAGTGAGTGCAGCAAGGAGATGGCCATTATATCAACTTGACATAAAAAATGCTTTTCTCAATGGTGAACTTCAAGAAGAGGTATACATGAGTCAACCGATTGGATTTGAAGACAAAAAGCATCCAAATTTTGTTTGTAGATTGAAGAAAGCTTTGTATGGGCTGAAGCAAGCACCACATGCTTGGAATCAAAGATTGGTCGAGTACCTCACAAGGTGTGGGTATAGTCCAAGTAATGCAGATCCCTCTCTCTACATGAAGAAAGAAGAAGGCAAGCAGGTATATATTTGCATATACGTTGATGATCTCATCATAACAGAAGTAATGTTACAGGAATACAAGAGATCAAAAGGAAACTCGGTAAGGAGTTTAAAATTTCAGATCTTGGTGAGCTGAAATACTTTTTAGGCATTGAGATAGTCTATGGGAAAGATGGCAGTTCCTTGATGCAAAGAAAGTACCTATTGGATGTTCTTTCCAGATTTGGAATGAGTGAATGCAAACCACTCACTCAACCTATGGACACAAATGTGAAGCTATGCTCAAATGATGGAGAGAAGTTACATGATGTAACTACATACATGAGTATTATAGGTTCGTTGATCTATGCTACGATCACAAGACCAGATTTGTGTTATATTGTTGGAGTTCTTTCTCAATTTATGCAAGCTCCAACAAGTGAACATTTAAATTCAGCCAAACGAGTGCTAAGATGTGTGAAGCACACAGTCAATCATGCTTTGTTTTATAGATATGATGAAGAATTGCAGGTAAAAGGCTTCAGTGATGCTGATTGGGTTGGTTCGAAGGAAGATAGAAGATCCACTTCTGGTTATGTGTTCATGATAGGAAGCAAACCTATCACATGGAGCTCAAAGAAGCAACCTACTGTTGCACTATCATCTACAGAAGTTGAATATAGAGGTTTAGCCTTTGCAACTTGTGAAGCTATGTGGATTAAGAAGCTCTTGGCTGATCTTGATGTGCAGGGGGAGACCATTCCAATTTATGGTGACAACATGTCAAGCATTCACTTGACAAACAATCCAATGTTTCATGCACGAAGCAAGCACATAGAAGTGCATTATCATTATGTTCGAGAAAACGTTTTGAGCAAAGATGTGGATATAAAGTTCATTGGAACTAATGTCTAGGTTGCAGACATGCTTACAAAGTCCCTAGATGCTTCTAAGCTCAAGAGGTTCAAGGACGACATCAACTTGCAGGATATGGCTGAAGGTGCAAGCTCACATGTGAGCTTGAGGGGGAGTGTTAAAAATAAAGAAGAAGCTCGTATATATTTTTGCAAAAAGGATTTTCTTCAAGTAGAAGGAAAATACAAAAATGAAAAATAGAAGCATTTACTTCAGCAAGTAGTGGAGGCCAAAAGAGAATCATTCAAAAGAGAATCAAATCCAAAAGCTGAACTGTAAGAGAAGTGGCTGTCCAAAGTAGTGGAGAAATGATGGAGAAGAGCTCTCAAACTCATCATGAGAGCTTTTGGTCACTTGGCTATAAAAGAGGCAAGGGAGGACACTCAAGAATAGAGGAAGAAGGCGTGGAAGCCCCCTTGTAGCTACTTCAATTGTTTTGAGTCATTTCGTTCAGTTTACTCTCATAGAGTATGTCCAGTCACACACCCATTTTTGGGTAGTCTACTTGTAAGAGTCATATATCTCAATATATGTATCCAATTTTAGTGTTTAAACATTCATTGGAAAGCTTATCTTGAGTACTTCCTCTATCTAGAACAGTTTTGTGATATTCTATATGCTCTGTGAGTTATTCAGGTTTTAGTGAAGTCCAGTTTTCAGCCGAACTGAGTGGACAGGTAGTCTGTTTTGAATCAAATAGTTGCCAACCCAAATCTACTCTGAATTGAGTGTTTGATATCTCATTTGAAAGCTCTAGGTTTCTAATTTGAGTGACCAAAGTTTCAAGTTCATTGGATATTTCAATTGGTACCAGTTTTCATTTGAAGGTTCTGTTGTTGGTAAGAGTCTTGATCCTGAGAAGGTCTTCTACACTTTCCGCTGCGATTAGGAGAGGAATCCTCCAACAGATCCTTGTCTGTGAAATCCTAGGTCTTTCTTATACATGCATCTAGAACCTTATCTTGGATTAAGGGGTTAACTCTTTCCTTTTTCAAAACAAAAAATTTACGAATGTAAAAAATAAATAGAAAAATAGAAACGAAAAGAATATTTGAAGCATGGAAGTTATACCTTCTTTCACCCCAACAAGGTATTTACACTCATCATCTACATGAAGATTTACATCATACTTGTATGAAGCCAAAACGATGAAGAAGGCTAGTTGTGGAAAACACATCTAGTGAATAAAATTGGGCAAACAAGGTGGATGTCTGTACGAGTAGATTTAGTAGATCTCTTTGACATGTTTGATTGCTCATATGTAAATGCATGTATATGAAGAAACCTGCATTTGAGTGAAAAAAGATGGATTCTATCTCAAACTGATCTTTGCAATTTATAAATGGATGAAATTTAGATTAATGTTTTGTTGACTTAATTGGTTGATAGTTTATGTTTGTAATTTAATATGTTTTCATTACCACATTGAATTTAAATAAACTTCATGTGCATGTTGCATGAAAGATTGAAAAATTTGATAAGTTTAAAATTTATTAATAAAATAATTGATGTTGTTATATGGTTAAATTTTAGGATGATCATCGAAAATGTTGCTTCCCTTAATCTACAAGTTGGTCCATCGGGACGATGTGCATGTTTGGTGGGGGCGGATGTCCGAAAGATTTGCACCTTCTAGTTGAAGAACAAAAAAATTCAAATATTTTATTCCTGCATTCTAAAACTTTTTTAGAACACTATTGTTGAGCTGATTTGTTGGGAATTAGTCATTCTGAAAGTGTTGCAGGTCTAAATTAATGAAGACAACATGTGCTCATATTAGGGTTTACCCTAATTGCACATTTAATGTGCTTTTGTATTCATACACCCAAGAATCATGGGTATAAAATCCTAGGATTTTTTAAATTCATGTGTTTTTTATGACAGTAGGGTTAATGTTTAGGATTCAAAAGAATTACAATGGGTTAATGTATGATTAGATTAGGGTTCCAATGGGTTTCAAAGGGGTTCCAAGGGTTTTAGAGTGTTTTATGTGTGTAGGGTTGAGTGGGAATGAATATTAGCATTAGTTTTAAGGGTGAAACATTTGATATTTCATTAAATTAATTTATACATTAAACATTTATTTATTAAAAGTTAAATTATGGTTTAATTAGTTAACTTAATTATATGTGTGAATATAAATACTAAGGTATTTAATTATTAAAACCCTTAATGTAAGCTTAAATTAAATGAAGTATTTAATTAGGAAATGTAGGATAATTAAATTAAAAAGATAATTAATATGGATAAATAGTTAGCGGTGTATGAGAGTGCTAGATAAAAGAATGGTATGTGAGCAATGTGTAACTAAAGTGTTTAAAAGAGTGGTAATAGTAAATGATGCACTTAAAGTAGTTTAAAGAGAAAATTTAAATGAGAGGTATGTGTGGAAAGTAGATGAAAGAGTGATGTGAGTAAGTTGTGTGGTTAAAGTAGAAATAAAAGTGTGGTGAATGAAAGTGAAGTAAAGTGTGGATGAGGAAATAAAGGGAGAGAAAAAAGAGTGGTAAGCTCATGATTTCTGTGTGTATATATATGTGTGATGTGCTCCAGAGTTTCTGATGTTTTTTTAGGTATTTTCTCTTTTGTCTTCTCATCTTGCTCTATATGTGTAGGAGAGAGTTTTGTTTGTTTTCCTCTGCCATAGAATGTCAAAGAGAGAGTATGTTAGAAAGAAACTTTTAATGAGAGCTGATCGGGCCAAGCTATGCTATTGGTTAAGGCAGCCTCCATAGGTGGCCTTCTTCACACCGCAACTTCCCATTTCTGGAGAGCTCACTAACACACACATTCACGAGAATCCCAAAAGCTTTAGATATAGAGACGTGAGGGATGGGTGTTATAAGGACTGAAGAGAGAGAGAGAGAGATTTTATCTCTCCTCTCTCTGCTTGGTAGTGCTTTTAGCTGCACGTGATGGCATTGGAGAGAGACTGAGAGAGAGAGAAATATAATCTCCTCTTTTCCCCCTGCAGACTACACGCCGCAGAGTGCGTTAGAGAGATACAGAGAGGGAGATGTGGCCACGATGGCTGATGGCAGACTATTATCACACGGAGAGAGAGAAATATTTGTTTTTTCTCCCATCCATGGTGTTGCAAGCGCAACGCACGTAGATAGATAGATAGATAGAGAGAGAGAGAGAGAGGAACGTGAGGAGTGAGAGTGAAAGTTTTAGTTTTTTAATTAAATTAATTCTGTTTTCCCTCCCTCCACAGCGCTGCACGCGGCAATGGCAGAGAGAGAGAGAGAGAGAGAGAGAGAGAGAGAGAGAGAGATAGAAAGGGAAAGGGAGAACGAGAGAGAGAGAGAGAGAGAGAGAGAGAGAGAGAGAGCTATCAAGGAGAGAAAGAGAAAATTGCCATTTAGTAATTGATTTATAGATAATTAATGTGTTCTAGCGAATTAATTATATAATTAAAATACATGCATATATTTATAAATGGTTGATGCATATACATATGATTGAATTCATTAATATGCATGTGTGCATGTATGGATATGGGCATGCATATGTGAAAATGAGAGATGGATTAATACATTTGTAGATGCATGTAAATGAATGTGTGTATGTAAATCACTCAAAATAGTTCTTTTTCAAACTGTTCCAAAAGTAAAGTGCCACATCATCAAACTCGTAACTTTCCCTACCTCAAAAAATGAGTTTTTCAAATTTTTATCATTTTCACTCACATAGAATGGAAAACCTCACCCTGACCCATACACATATCAAAGAAGTAATTTTCTCCATGTACAGATACTTCTTAGTCCATTATACATATGATTTTGATTCTCTTCTATCTTTCTCTCTCTTACCTCTTGAATTCTAGCAACCATGGGGTACTCGAACAATTTCCTCCAAGGAGAAGATGTAACAATAATAGAATCACTCACAAAGAAATTTTTCTCCCATGAGATGACAATATTCATGTCCAAGTAGGTGGTTCATTCTTTCTTTGTGATCAAAGGTGTACTATTCATTTTACTTTTCAATATTCATCTACTATTTTTCAAGAGGAAAAGCACACAATACCATCATTGGAAGCTCTTTCATGTGGAGTGGGAGGACACAAACACCATATTCTTCTAATGAGGTATATATTTTTCTTGATTCTCATATTTGCAAACGAATTAAACCAATATTTCCTTTGCATAGGTAATTCATCTAAGAAATAAGTGCTTCATCAACACCAAAAAAGCACTTTAAATTGTTAATAGTTTCTCTTACTTCTCCTTCTTTTCAAAAGAATGACACGAATATTACACAGTATGGATAGGAAAATGTGTGTGGAAGCATTTCTCCATGATTATAGAAGTTATTCATTAGGAACATGAATTATAAAGAGGACATGATTGATATTGCCACATAGTACTTACACATAAAAGAAAATATGCCTAGGTATGTTTAGCATGCAACCATGACTAAGGAGTCAATGAAGAAATCATATCCTTAGTTTATGAAGAACTCATATACATATGCTTCTGTTTGTACAAACAATAAATAAATAAATTTTTAATCTATAGAGGCTTCAAAAATCAATGTTCTTCTTCTAGAATAAAATCTACCTCTACTAATTTTCTTTTCATATCCCTTTTGAATTTGATTTTATGTATGTTTATCTTTTTTCTACATGTTGTGGTGATAGGCTCAAATTCATATTAAAGATACTAATCATCAATGACTTGGAATAGTGAAAGGTAAGGTACATTCTACATTCAGATGTTGTTTGTTTCTTTAAATTGTGCTCATTTTATTCATTGTAATATTACATGTTGTATTGTCATATGGAGAATTTTGATGTATCGATTTTTATCACTCAAGATTCTAGTACAGTAGTGATGGAAAATTCCCACTATAGATCTAATAGTAATTTCTTAAAAAGTACATGTCATATTAGTGGTTATATGCATGTTGACTAGTTGGAATAATACTCGCTTGCTTTTCTTCAAACAACTTTTGCAAGAGTTTGACTATTAGAAATGTTTTCATGAAATTACAACACAACATTGCAAGTGAAAATTGGAGGTTATCAGCAAGTCCTTCGCATCATGATCAATGTCATGCTCAAAAAGTGTTTTAGGGTTCAACTTGGAACTCGAGTTACATAAGAGGCATCATTGATTATTTTATACTAACAAGTTTTTGTGGTATATCCTATCCATGCTCAAGGTACATAATGACCACCTTGGATGAAGCTCCATCACAGAGGATGAAGTGGTCTACATGCAACAGAGGTCACCATACAATCATAGAGTGGCTCAATATGACAGAGTGAAGTGGATTAAGAATATCAAAATAGTTCATACCCTCATCCATAGAATCATTCTTGTGAGCATGATGAAGATCAACTGCCACAGATGTGACCATTCATAAAACGATTCTAAGGACATGCACAAAGGGGAATAATAGATCCACTCATCATTGGTGATGAACCATTTGAACTCAATCTACCTCCAAATGGAACATGGCTGATGAAACATGGCTGATGAAACATGCATGAAGTAACCATTCCAAGTCATCCAAAAAGGAGAGCTTCAAGGAATCATCATGAAACATATGCATATTCCAACATCATATCAAGTAGAGGCTATAAATTCACTACTATAAGGTCAAAGAACACTACCCACATATGAGAAAAGAAACATATGCCATAAATTGTGTCACAATGTTAATCAAGGCATAGATGTAAAATGAATAAGAACTACCAACCACATCATAGATCATATGTAGCACAACCTAATGTTTCTCCTAATGCAAAAGCAACAAAAAAGTGAGCAAACGTTATTGATCCTTAGTGATTCAAAGTTAATGCACTAGACTTTGGATATAATCAATAGCACTTCAAGCCATCCAAGAGGAAGGAGATGCATTCCTTACTTCTATTTTGAAAGATATTGACTTGTGTGTAGCTCATGTGAAGATGACGACCATACAACCAAAGAAACTAGATGGGACCATACATGATTATGTAATCATTCTTGTTTGAAGAGAACATTTTGTAAAATCACATTTCCATTATGATAATCTACTTCTCATCATCTTTCTTACACAGGCTCAAGTCCACATTGATCTATATCATATGTTCATAATTGTATCCACTTGTGTAAAGATTGTATGTGTGCAAACAAATCCCTTAGAGTCAAAACTAGTATTTGCATTGTTCAACTAGGTTGTGCATATAATAAGGTCCATGAACCTAAAATTTGAAAGAAAGGAGTTGTATTGTCACTAACCACATCATATTCAAATGTCCTAGGAAGAAGATACAAGCTGGGTTTAGGACTTCCACGATCACCATTCCACATCAAAAGATCATCATCTAAGTCAGAAAAGAAGTACTATCCATCATGGGAATCATGCCCTTGATTCTTTAGCTAGATATACTACAAACCCTTTCTAGTACCATCATGGATATCCATCAGGTTCCATGGATGTTTGTACTCTCAAAGTGGTTTCTCCTCATAATGGGGGCCTTATAACTTAGAGCACCATGGATCATTTGTGGTACTTGAGGAGTAAGTATTGAGTATATCTAACATGAATGGCCTTTTTTAGTTATATCCTTTGTAATTTCAAACTTCATAAATGATCATCTATTGAGAAAATTAACCAATAAAATGTCAATTATTAAGAACTTGAACGTACTCTATATAAAAGCAAAAATTGAATAATCACCAAGAGAAATTATAAATGCATAGTTGTAGACTACAAAAATTTGACAGTAGACATGTCTTCATTACAAATATCAAATCTTACAATATTTACAAATTATTGGTATCAATGATTGTACAACTTGAAGTGCTTGCAAATGCAAGAACGCATCACCAAATTTGTGATTCTCATCCATGATGTAAAGTATTTCTAGACCGATTCTAGATCAAGAGGATTTTTTGATATCTTAGTAGCAGAGAAGGGATCAGAGGAGAAGGTATATACAATATCTAACATGAATCGATTGTCCTACTTTTTACAAAGTTCTTGAAAGTGCAAAAACCATGAGATACAATGACTAGGACCCAAGAAGTGACATTATCAGGTTGCAAAAGAACTATGACAATGATAGTTTTGTTCCATCTTTGCTCCAATCTATAGGGACTTTCATTTTTTATTCCATTCCTGTAATCAATTTGCAAGAAATTGAAGTCATTAAAGTAAAATAAACAATAATGAAAAGATTACTTTAACAAAAGCACAAAACATTTCTCACCTTATGTCCTTGAATTTTGAATTTGGATTGAGTTAGTCCTTCAAACCCCATAATCATCAAGTGTTCTCTCAGATTAGCCAAGGTCCAATGATTATTCACTAAAATAGTTTCTGTTTCATTATTGAGCAATCTAATCTTTATTTCAATGAATGTAAATATCCCTCTGAACTTTGAAATGGTATCCATTTGCCAAGTTTGCACATCCAACGATCATAGTAGAATCTGATGTATAATGAAGTACGTTGTTTCATATATCAAAATCCTATACCTGTTCCAACTATTTTACAAAGATATTTATCACCTTTTGCAATTCCTTCTATCAAACCCCAATCTTCACCAAGAAGACTTTTGACTTGCTCATATGTGATATCTTTACACATGAACATGGTGGAAGTCTCTTGGAATGAGAATCCTTGGAATAAATATACAAAACAATGAATGGGAAAAGACCAGTGCAAACCTACAGACATAGACACTTTTGTGAATTTCAAAGAGTTATGTATATCCATTACCATCTTTTGCTTCAAAGATGATACCGACCATATATCACGTTTTGGCCACTCCAAGCTAGGAAGAGAATGTACTTCAATTCTCTCTAACCTTCCAAAACCATTCATTGTAGAGGGTACAACATATCTATGTGTGTAAAAGAAAACTCTATCATGGTAAAGTTGAGTAGGAGATATTTCTCGAAAGACTAGTGCACCAACATCTGCATGCAATGCCTGGAAAGTACCTGTAAGACTATGAAGTGGTTGCTCTTCCACCAAAGTAGAAGGAAATATATCTGAAACAAACAAAAATATATCTAAATAGTTCAGAAATATATCCGACACAAGAAAACATAAAATATTGTAGAGGTATACTTACAATTCACAGGATATCTCATTCTACTAGAGTTTTCAAGTTTCATAGTTGCCATTGTAAAAACATGTTGTACAATAGCAACCATCCCATTGTCTCTGTGCTTCTTGACGCCAAGTAACTTTCCCTTCCAATGAAGATCTAAGTTTCCACGATCTCTAACTCGATGAGGCCCAACTCTAGAGGGTTGCATGTACACCCATGCACCTTTGGAGTACTCATGTGATAGCCACTGTCCATCTGTAGCTTTGGTATTGTGACATCTTAATGTAATGATTTCATCTTTTGGTCGCCTAGAAGCTTTAGCTGTTGCCATTGAAGCTAAAGGTCTTCAAGCTACAACAGTAATTCGAGATAGGAGATGCAGGTAGGTTGGAGTGTAGAAATAGGAGCTTCAATGATGTGCTACAGAGTGAAAGTAGTGGGGAAAAAAGGACTTTTTGGGACCTGGGTATGAAAATGTGAGGTTTAAGAGGGAAATAACTCTTTTTTTAGTATTTTTGAAAAAACCCTTTTTTTTGAGCTCAAAACATGCACGGATTTTGAATTTGGGGTCAAAAAGAGTACTTTTGACCCTAAAAAGTAATGGGGGGTCCATTTTCAGGTGTTATGATAAGTTTTTTAACTTTTTAGAAATTTTGAATTTTTGGGCCCAATTGAGTTACGAGATTCCTTCTCTCTCTAGAGGCAGCTCATTAAATACGGGACAAATATGTCCCCTCTTCCCCCTTGAGCCTAGTATTTTATAGGTCATAGGCTGTGGCCACCACCCTCTTCTGATTGGTCCATCACTAATCACTCCTTAATCTAAAAGGCCCATTCAGGGTTCATTTCTTCCCCTAATGATTAGTCATTTTATTCTATCTTACTTGTATTAGAGGAATTGATTTACTTCACTAGCTTTAGCAACTCATTTTTCAGAAATAGATTTACCATTAATATTTAATCAATCAACCATATTGTATTTATTATTTTTGATGTCTTCTACATTTTTTGATGAGTCCAAAAGAAATGAAACTAGGAACATATCTTAAAGAAAACCCTATAGAAGAAATAATTAAAGATAGGATTACTAAAGAGACATTAATTTCTCCTTCATATAACCATTTCTTAACTAAATTTATAACTTTATTTTCCATAGTACCACCAAATTTCCTTGAATATCAAACTAATGAGAATTTTTTGCCAGTTTTAAATAGACCTGGTCACCCTAGTCCAACTAAAAATGAAGTAGAAGAAACTATTAAAGAATATTTATCTAAAGAGTCATTAGTTTTATAGTCTTATCGAGATGCTGTTGCTAAATATAGAGCTACGTGTCCTTATGGTACTTAGTTGCATAAATTATTAAAGTTTTTTAAAGTTGACTTTAGTTTTTCATAAAAAATAGGTAAATAAAATTGATTGTGTTAACAAAAATCCTTTTCTTCAAGTACCTGAGTCAGCTCCAGACACCCGGTGTGTGACGACCGATCTGGCAGATTACCTGATCCATCATCTGAGCATCCACTTCCTGACAATGCCTATTGCCCTAATGGGCTACTTATCTTTGAACATTCTAGTGGTAATACATTCAATATTGTGTGTTGTGCTCCAAGCTTCTTCTTCCTTGTGCTCTTCGCGTGCTTCCGCAGACATCTAACTCCAACATTTTTACAAGTGGATAGTCTAGTTCTAGTCCTATTGAGACAACCTCTCAGCCTTTACAAGTTTCATGTTATGATGTAGATCATTCCATTTCTGATGCAGATTTGCATGATGCACTTTTGATGAGAGAGCTAACATTCACGAGGCAAAAACTATGCCAAAATGGCTAGTGCAAACTTTGCATGACAACAAGTTATATGGAACTCTGCCATACCATACTCGTTCAAGCTCTCATAGTTCCTTTTTGCAATAGATTGCTATTCTATGGCTGGCTCTAGAATCTAGAATGGGAATGAGCCTCTAGTCTCTAGTCTCTTGGCAAGAAGGCCATTGGCACTAAGTGGGTATACAAGCTGAATCATAAACCTGATGGAACACTTGATAGGTATAAGGCTATGCTTATTGCAAAGGGTTATGCAGAGGAAAGAGGCATTGATTTTGATGAAACCTTTTCACCTACATGTCAAATGACTACTATTCATAGAATCTCTACACTTGCATCTCATCATGGTTGTAATGTACAACATTTCTAAATTATGACTTGCATGAAGAAGTGTATGTTTTTCAGCCCCATGGCTTTGTGCAGAAAGGGCATGAAAACTAGGTGTGCAACTTAAAGAAGGCATTATATGGTTTAAAGCAAGCACCATGTGCTTGGTATAAAAAGATACATGCCTATCTGATTGCACATGGTTTTGAGAATAGCCCAACTAAAAGCACCTTATATGTTGAGCTTGCCAATGATGTGCTTCTGATCATTGTTGTGTCTGTTGATGACAAGCCATTCATTGTTCCTCATGAGAAGCATATTGCTGATTTCAAGGCTGCCTTGCATGCCTCATTGAGACGTCTTATTTGGGGCATTTGCATCATTACTTGGGCTTTCCATTTACACAAGCTGATG
Source organism: Ceratopteris richardii (assembly GCA_020310875.1). Taxonomy (NCBI): domain Eukaryota; kingdom Viridiplantae; phylum Streptophyta; class Polypodiopsida; order Polypodiales; family Pteridaceae; genus Ceratopteris; species Ceratopteris richardii. Next base: position 101,403,442 of record CM035407.1, read on the forward strand.
GCGGAATAGCTTTGTGTCAAACAAAATATATTCACACATTATTCTAGCATTTTGGCCTTGAAGATTGTAAACCTATTGTCACTCCTATGGAGACATGTTTACAGTTGAGTCTTCATGATGTCAGAGATGCATTTGATGTTGTTCTCTATGAGCAAGTTGTTGGATGCTTGATTTACTTATGCATTACTAGGCTAGATATTTAGTTTGCTATCTCACAAATGACTAGGTTTATTCATTTCCCAGGTGTCAAGCATTGGTAGGTGATTAAGTGCATCTTTTGCTACTTGAGTGGTGCTCGTCTACTTGGGTTGTTTTATCCCAACGGGGGATCACTACTGCCAGATTTTCATGCTTTTTCTACTCTCACTAGATTGGTTGCTATGACAATTATGTGCTGACTAGTGGTTTTTGCATCATGATTGGTAGCTCATGCATATCTTGGCTGAGCAAGAAACATCCTACTATGGCCACTTCCAGTTGTGAGGCTGAGTATAGGGTATCTTTCACAACAACTATTGAGTGTGTGTGGGTTAGATGCCTTATGTCTGGTTTGGGTGTTGGTCAGTCTTTTGCCACCACCATCTTCAAGTCTAATAGTGAGAGCACATTGGCAGTTGCGAGTGTTCCATGATTGCGCTAAGCACATTGTTGTGCATTATCATTAGAGGTTTCTCCCTTGAAGATAAGCTTCCATTCTAAGTGACCAAGCTGAGTAATTACCTCGATTCAATTTTTCTATTGATAAAAGAAGACCACCTCGCATGTTAATTTGTTATATCTCTGATACCACTATGAGGAGATGTTTGGGTATGCTCCAGAGATGAGCTCGTGTTGCACAAAACTTGCTCTACACATGCCAAAATGACTCTAGGGATGCTTAGCAGACTCCTTAAAATAATGCATTTACAACCACTAGGTACGTTGGAACATCATCCCCAAAAGTTTGCACCAAAACACATAACTTGCATATGCAAGGAATGAGAGAAAACTATGTATTTTGGGAATGCAGGTGCTCAGTATCTTTTTCAGAGCTCAAAACTTGGTACTAATTGACTAGAATACTTATGCACACATCTAATTTAAGTGTATTGCTAAGTAAAACAAGTTATGTCATGAATTTAGAGGAACTATACACCGAGAAATGAGTTTAGCAACTTAGGGGGATCATCCTGACATTTCAAGAGGAAGATGATGTGTAGACATAGTTAACTTCATCAATTCATATCTCATAATTGGCTAAACCAACAATAATGAAACTTACCACGTAGATAATAGATACTTCAATC
>CM035407.1:101409727-101419727 GCA_020310875.1 Ceratopteris richardii
TATAATTTATCTTCAATGAAGGTATACGGTCTACTCTTGATTAGCAGTCTCTTCCTTTGCACATCACTATCCTTTTCTGGATACACACCAATTTTAATGAAATTCTTGATATCACAATACCAACCTTGAGCTTGTACCACGAACAGATTAGCATCTGGAAAGTCATCATTGATTCCACTAGCTTGATCCATCACATTGATTCTGGATAGGTGATCTGCCATCACATTTTCTTTGGTCTGTGGACTACAGAAAAATCAAACTCTTGGAACAACAATAACCACCTCCATATTCTACCAGTGGCTTCTGGTTTGTTGAGCAAGTATTTTAGTGGTTGATGATCCGTTATAATAACAAATTTTACTCCCAGTAAGTAATGACAAAATTTTTGGACAGCAAAAACCATGGCTAAGGCTTCCCTTTCTGTGGTGTTGTAATTCCTTTGAGCTTTAGTCAAAATTCTTCACTTGGTTGTGTCAAAACTACCCCTACTGCATAGGCACTGGCATCTACATGTATATGAAAGATTTTTTACCACTCAGGTGTGATCAAAATGGGAGCAGACACTAACCTTGACCATAATGTTTGATATGATTTTCCTCCTCTACTTCCCATTTAAAAGGTATTTCCTTACATGTAAGTCTAGCCAGTGGTCTGGTTATCTCTGCACACATTTTTATAAACCTTCTGTGGTATCCAGTATGCCCCAAGAAACTCTGAATCTCTTTAGGAGATTTGGGTTTAGGCAACTTTAATATAGAAATGAGTTTGTCAGGATCTGGGGCCATACCTTTAGCCGACACCACATGTCCTAAGAGAGTTTCTTCTGTCACAAGAAAATGACATTTGTTTGGATTGAGCTTTAGCTTAGTCTCCCTGCATCTCTTGAAAACATTTTGCAGCTGTCGCAAGTGATGGTCCAAACAATCTAAAGGAGTCTCCTTGTGAGAACCTAAAAACGAAGAGAAGTCATCCATGAAGATTCTAAGTGATTCCAATAATAAGGGGCCAAAAATGAGATTGACCGTTCTATTAAAGGTGGCTGGAGCATTTCTGAGCCCAAATGGCATTTTTACATACACATATGTTCCCCAAGGTGTGATAAAAGCAGTCTTTTCACGATCCTCTGGGTGTATTGATATTTGATTATAGCCACTGAAGCCATCCATAAAGCTATATAATGCATGTCCAGCCACTTCTTCAATGACCTGCTCTACAAATGGCATTGGGAATCCATCTGGGATTGTCACCTTGTTAAGTGCTCTAAAGTCAACACAAATTCTAATTTTATTGGTATTCTTCTTAGGCACTATGACCATAGGTGAGAGCCACTCTAAGTGTTCCATAGGAGTAATGATTCCTACATCCTCCATCTTTTGTATTTCTACATAAATAGCTTCGGCATATTTTGGGTTGAGTCTATAACTCTTCCCTCGTATTGGTTTGGCTCCCTCAACCAAAGGGAATCTATGCTCTCCATAATTGGTACGCACTCCTTCTAAGTCTTTATAATGCTAGGCAAAAACATCTGTATAATGGGTCAAGAATGATCTTACCTTTTCAAGGAGCCCTGGTGGTTCCACAACCAAGTGGCCACCAAAACTGGCCGATTATTGTCTTGAGTGCCTAATTTTATTTCTTTGACACGATTTCTTTCTACCATATTATCTTCGTGCTCATCTCCGTCCTTGTCTTCTTCCACTAGCTTTTCGTGCATTGCTTCATAAGCAGGGGTATTTTGGATTTTCAATGTGTTCCTCCTTATCTTGCATCCATCGTGTAGGTATTTCTTGAATTGGGAAAGAACACTCTTCACTAGAATCTTTTACCTTACCTTTAGCTTTAGTAATTTCCTTATCTGTAGTTGTCATATCCTCCTCCAAGTTCTATTTGAGGGGTGTCTTCCTACCCCTTCTGTGGTCTGTGATGGGCTCTCCCAACCCATCAACCTGGATTTTTCCCTCATCTTTACCATAACCTTCAGTCGTGCAAGAATTATTAAGAAAAATTCAAAAACAAGAGGAAGAGTTGCCTGCTTGGAGCCAATTTAGAATATCCTCTTCTTCCTCAAAATCTATTTGGGGTTGATCCTCTGAGGTTCCATGCAAATGCCAACTGTTTGCATCATGCTGGTGTTTCCTTGATTATCTGGGCCCTCTTCTAAATGAATCTGTGTCAGCTCTTGCCCTTTCTTTTGTACCCACATAGTGTCCTTGCCCCAATCATGAATGACACTTGCATGTCTCAGCCATGGTCTACCAATTAAGAGGGGAAATCCTCCTTCAACCTGGGGCAATCTTAAAACCACAAAATCTAGAATGAATAGATTACCTTGTACTTCAAGTGGAACTTTTGGGATCACTCCCAAGGGCCTTACTTTGCTCTGATCTGCCAAAGTAACAGTGAAATTTGCACGCCTGGAAGGGTGGAGTCCAATCTTTTCCATTGTACGTTCAGGCATCAAGTTAATGCCAGAACCACCATCCACAATAACTCCTTGAAATTCATGACCTTTGATAGATACCGTCAGTCGAGGACTCTTATAATCTGTAAGGGGTGCTTCCCCTACAATTTTTCCTTTATGTAAAACAGAAGTCTTTGCTACCAAACTTGTAGTTGAAGCCTCATCAATTATCTGCAATAGTTCTGACCTGAATTTCCCATCCATCTTTATTAAATAAAAAAATACTAACCTCTTTTTTCATGGATTTGAGAAGCTTTGAAGCCTCTGATTCCTTAAGAGCATGGGCTCCAGTTGACTTAACAAAGTCCTCCTGAGCCCTATTAAATGCATGCCCAATGGCATCACTGGTACATATGGGATCTCCTTTTTGCCTTGTATCTACACATGCAGTGGCCTTGTCTTCAGATGTCTCTTTGTCTTTGTTCAATCCATCAATTCTTGGTTGTTGAGCTATATCTACTTGAGCCTTTCCTTTATTTTTTGTCTGCACTGTAAAAGAGTCTATTTCTTCTAGCTGCACCACCCTGGTAGATGGTGATGGCTCATTGACGTGATCTAACATTTCTTCTTTGTGTATAGAAATCATTTGAATATGGGGCCCGAATGAAGAGGCTTGATTCTTAGGACAACAATTTGTATAGTGTTCTCTGGCCTCTGGGCAATTTCTACAAGGAGGGGCATTTTCAGGTAGAGTGTACCTACTTTGATAGTGCCCACATTCTCCACATCTGAAAAAAATGATTGGCCTTCTAGGCCCATTTGCAAAGTTATTCCTCTGTCTAGGATTGTAAGTGTTACCTTGATTGGGTGAAGTAGCCATCACATTTGCTGGTGGTAGGGGTCCTCCTTGTGTCACATATGTTATTGCACGCATTCCTCTTGATTGGCATTCCTGGGCCTCATGGCCAACTTTCCTGCATATTTGGCAAGTCACACTTAACAGAGGACATTCACTTACTATATGTCCTTGCTTACTGCACATGGAACACCAAAGTCCACTCTTGATGCCACCCCCTTTGAGTTCCTATAGCTCCTGTCGCAGTTGGGCCAATTCCTCTGCTTGGGCCTCCTCCTCCTTTAGGAGCTTTAATGCTTCAATCTCCCTTCGCAACTGAGTAACAACATTCTCCTCCTCTTTGTGGGGCTCATTCCTTTTTAAGCCCTCCAGCTCCTTCCTTAGCTGGATTACTGGATCCTCCATCTCTATAGAATATGGTAGTTGAGAAGAGTACCTCTGCAACCTGCAACCCACTTTCTCTAATTTACCCTTTGTGGACAATTAATTGTGCACTACCTCTGCACTTTGACACCTGCACTTTAGCACTTTGACTTTGCACCAGTTGACTTTGACCTTGACCTTGTTGACTTTGACCAATTTGACTTAGATGCTTTTGACTTTGACTACGGTTGACTTTGACCAATATAACTTGTATGGGCTCAACAGATAGATAGATAGATAGATAGATAGATAGATAGATAGATAGATAGATAGATAGATAGATAGATAGATCGATAGATAGGTAGATAGATAGATAGACAGATAGACATACACACACACACACATATATATATACACACACACATGCACATATATATATATATATATATATATATATATATATATATATATATATATATATATATATATATATATATATATATATATATATATATATATATATATATATATATATATATATATATAACATTAAGTCACTACAAAAGAGAACAAATACATGTTCTCTTTTGGACCTAAACATCATGAAATCATGCAAAAAAGGGTTCATTTCACAAGCTTTAGTCAAAAACCACTTGTCTCTTGCTCAAAAACAATAGAAAGAGGCATTTTATAACCTTAAAAGTCTGAACTAGATAGAATAATTTGCTTGGGATGAAGAAAAGCAACTTTACGATCAAGTACCCCACAGCATAACCTTCGACTCTAGAAAAACAAAATTCAAGACAAATAATAATAAGTGAGACCTCATCATTTACCTTTTAAATCTATAGAAGCACAGATGACAAGAGCCCAAATGCTATTCATAATTTGCATTACGTGAGATGGAATGAACTGTTACTATTTTTCATAGGGCAATTCCAATAATAATCATGTCATTGTCTAGTAGAGACATTGATAGTAGGCTTTTTGCATACCATATTGAATACCACAAAGCATTTTCTAACTAAAATTTCAACAAAATGACCTTAAACAATGATAAATGTTAAACATTATCCATACATTGATCAGACAAGAAAGCTCAGCATAGAGAACGATAAGAATCATTTGAAACAAAGAATTAGAATTTTATTTCTATTAATTTGGTTTTTCCAGTCAAGATATTGTTTACAAAAATAAAAAGCTTCTACAATAGAATCTGATCATATGTGTCCTCAGCTTCATGCATAATATCATCTTCCTGAGCTTTAGAAGTCGTAGCCTGTTTTTCTTGCTTCAAGGTTGGTTCTTCAAGGTCAGCCATATCTCCATGTTCATTTGCAAGTGGTGGAACAGGCTCCCTTGAAGCAACTTGGAATCTTTCAGTATCTGCTATTTGCTTCCTTCCTACATCTTGGTCCTCATCAGGGCATTCATTCAACCCAATTATCCTTATTCTTATGAATCTCACCTTAGCTTCATCTTTCTCTACAACTATGGAATGCTTGAACATCTTTAATGAACAAGCAAGAGTTGTTCGTGAAAAGAAAGCAAAGAAATTAGAGGCACATCATGATACATGGTAAATGAGATCCATTAGAACTAGAATTACCTGTGCCAGAGAAAAGGTCTAGGACCCAGTCATCATCATTAAAAAACAACTAAAGAAGTTTCATAATCAGTTTTTATGGCTTCTGATATGGATTAATTAATGTCTTTTTCCTAGCCACATGATGAAGTTTCTTTGTAATTGCAGGCAACATGAGTACATTGGAGATTTTTTTCTCATTGCAATGTTTCCTAACCCTTTGTTTGCTTACTTCATCATAATATGGGACTGTAATGCATTCCGTTGAGCTCACAAACCTATGCAAAGGAGTATGATTCACATTTGTCTTTACCCTACCAAAGAAAACCATAAGTAAAATAGAGTTCATCATGCATAAATCAGAGACCAAAATGAAGATAGATTACCATGTAAGACACTCCACAGCATGACATCTTGACTTCAAAGCGGTTGATACAGAAAAGGGTTGGTCCTTGCTATGGAAAATAACTATCCTCCATAAAGGTGACATGAACATGTCTGCCAAAATCTGTCACTATCTTGCAAATCTGTGGGTGCTTGAACGTCTCGTCATCATTAACAGAGCCCGTCATCCTAAACTTTCCATAGGGTATATGTGCTATTACAAGGGAGTAATGTTTTCTAGGTACAACAGTACACATATTATTTACATCATTGCAATATACAGTGTAGTATATAGGTCTAAGGGGGTCTAGAGGGTTCAAGAAACACTTCAAATATGACTCATCATCAAAATCGATTTTCTTAGCTTTTAGCTTAGACTTCTCATGCCTTGCCCTTTGAATGTGAGCTAGGAATGCAGGTGGGCAACCATCATTTAGCTCTGCAGACTTTGATTTTTTTGGGTTCTACAAATAAAAGAGAAGAAGAACAATTATTGGCATACATATGATGACTCGATGCCTGGCGTTGACCTATGCCAAGAGGTCACTGCCTGGCATCGATTTAAACCTAATAGTTGATGTTTGGCATCGACTTCTAGCAAGAAGTCAATGCCTCACACCAATTCTTTGCTGCAATTCGATGTCTCACATTAGCTCTCTGTTAAGCATCACACCTCTCCTGCCACTCGATTCTTGGCATCAAATTCTGGCCAGACCTTGATGCCAAGCATCAAATTTGAAGAGAGAGTTGATCCTAGGCATGGACATTCAGTAGACAAATTGATGCCAGGCATTGACATTCAGTAGCAAATCCATGCCAGGCATTGAATTCTTTCCAAAAGTCGATGCCAAACATCAACATTCAGCAAAGAATCGATGCCAAGATTCGACTTCTTGCCAAAACTCGATGCAAGGCATCCATTATCAGACTAGAGAGTGAGTTTGCAACACCTACCCAACCACGGAACAATATAAAGTATTCTGACAATGCTTTGTAGTATGAGGTGGTTGGATACTCTACCTACACTTCACTCCAAGAGAAGCATCCCAGCCTCTTCATCATTACCTCTTGAATCTTCATATAGACTTTGTGACTTCATTGCCATGGATAAAAGCATCCATGTGAGTTCAAAAAGTAGAAACACAAACCAAAAAAGCTTTTAGAAACTCCTACTTACTTATTGAGCTCTATGACCATCTCTTCAAGACTTAAATCTTTAGAAATTACTCTTGATAAAGTTGATATTATCATTGTATCATCCTTGATCCTTTGGAGGGCTCTCCATGGTGTCAGCTTGATGTCCTCAGTAGCCTCTTCAATGCAAAGATCAAGAGTCTTTCCTTTTCCCTTTACATGTCGTGGGATGCTCCTTCACCAGCTCTCTATGTGCCTCTACAGAGTGTGACCCATCAATTACATAGTACATGTAGTCCTAAAAAAAACACATCACTGAAATCTTCTGTAGAGCTGCATTCATTTGGGTCCACCCTTACCAGAAAAAGAACTACAGGTGTGTGTGGATTTATCTTCATCTTAAAGGTTCTGCACATGCAGATTATGTGGCTACCTTATCTCAGAGGGCCTCCTCCCTATGACTAGATCAATGAGTGGTCTGTGGATAATATTAATGGGTAGGTGGAAAAGCTGTTCTTTTCTAACAAGTTTTCTCTTGGCAATATCCTCCCTCATCCTATTCCGTTCAGTACCCAAGATCCCTGATGCAAGTTCTCCATCAGGTGCCACGATAAAATCCTTTGAGTCAGAACTTGTCTTAGAGGATGCTTCATCTACGATTCTCTTCAACTTTTTGAGTGGTTTCTTCTATACAGACTGCTTTCCCTTTGCCTTTATAGGGGTTCTCTTCTTTTGCTATGTTGGCATTATGTTTCGTTGGATCCAGACATTAAATCCTTGATAAAATTCTTTGAGTCCCTGCAAAGATCTGCAATCTTCTCTGGCATACAATACTCTGGGCGCAAGAGCTCCATTTTGCAGATAACATTCCTTAAGCCTTTAGATGTCTCCACTAGAAAAAGAAGGTTTCCTGAATCCTCATCCTCATAATCTACTTTGAACATCAAGCCATACTAAAAAGCCTTTGTGGTCATGAGCTTTCCCCTCCCATAAGCTCCTGCAAATACCAAAAGAGTAGCGTTCTTCTCTTCAATGTACAAGAGACACCACTCTAGAGCTATCATGTCCCACACTGGTCGATCTTTCCTATTAACCTCAATTTCCTTCCACCTTTCCTTCCTCATTGGATCCTCATCAAAAGGTTTTATGCTGCTATGCCCACTAGATGAAATGGGAATTGGGTTGTTTGCCCTCTTACAGAATAATGAAGCAATGCTTTTCTTTCCTTTCATGGGGTGACCCATGCTCCTCTCACAAGCTTGTTCTCTTGTGCTCAGAGTCACCCTAAGCTTCTTGACACTCTTGTCCACTCTTCCCTCACTGTCCTTGAAATTTGCAAAAAATATGTTGTATCTCTGTGAATGTGGACTCTCATCTCTAGGTCAATGCCAAGCATCGGCTTTAAGGTGCAAGTCCATGTGCAAGTTGATGTGTGGAATCGAACTTAGGAAGTCGATACCTGGTATGGATCTACAGCCCAAAGTTGATGCCTGGCATCCACCTCTAGCCCAATGTCAATGCCTGGCATCGACCTGCCTGCCCAAAGTCGATGCTTGGCATCAATGTGCAGACCAAAGTGGATGCCTGGCATCGACCTGCACCTGAAAGTCGATGCCTGGCATCGACTTCTTGGTGAACATTGATGCTTGGCATCAACTTCCTGGTGAACATTGATGCCTGGCATTGACTTTGAGCCCAAAGTCAATGCATGGCATTAACGTGGACATATCACGAGAGCTCATGCCAATTCCTTGCAATTCGATGCTTGGCATCGAGATGGAGGCAAAAGTCGATGTCTAGCATCGACTTTCATAGATAAATTGATGCCTAGCATAAACTTTCATAGACAAATCGATGTCTGGCATCGAGTTAGAGGCAAAGTCAATGCGTAGCATCGACTTTCATAGAGAACTCAATGCCAAGCATCAACCTGCACATGCAAGTCGATGCTTGGCATCAACTTTCCTAAAGAGCTTGATGACAGGCATCGACTTGCACCCCCAAGTGGATGTCAAGCATCAAGTTAGAGGTGAAAGTCGATGCTAGGCATCAACTTTCACCTCTAACGGGATGGCACGCATCGACTTGTAACTCCAGGTGGATGGTTGGCATTGACTTGCAAGTGCAGAAATAGAAGAATTGGCATGCAATAAAATTTCAGAGCCAACAAATGTATGAATTTTTTGAAATAAATAAAGGGAATCTTTTTAGAAACAAGAATTCTAGGTACCTCTCAGGATTCTTGGTAGCACTCTTCTTCTCCATTTGCTTGTCTTTGCTTGTTTGCTAGGCTCTTTGCTCTTTAGCTCTTAGGCCTCTCTTGCTCTCTCTTGGCACACGAATTTTAGAAATGAGACTGATGTCCTTCTCCACTATTTACGGGCACTTGCATGGCTTAGTAAAAACAATATGAGAAAATACATTAAATTATTTGAGGCCCATAGGAAATAAAGGCCCAAAATAGATGAGAAAGTTAGTTGTGTCTCTCAAGGAATTTAATTTTTCACTTTGTCATCAAATATTTTCTTTGTGCTCACCAATTTAAGACATAAGGATTGGGTTCTCATTTCTCCACATTCTTGCCTCCTTTCTTCTTTTAAGAGATCAATATAACACACTTTATTATGTATCTTAAGACTTTATTTTGTATCTGAAAACTTCATCTAATATGTATCTCAAAACTTTGTCAACCCAAACTTGGTCAAGCCAAACTTGGTCAAAATAAATCTCATAGTTAGTGATGTCATATTAGATTGTACTTTTTCTTAATCTTCATTTCTAGCCATAATAGTTTGGGCAATATATCTTCATATCTCTTTGATGTGACACTTCCATCATTTCAAAAGGTATCCTATGTTCGTTTCTCTCTGAAGTAAGTGAAGATGAGCTCCATCTTTTCAGTAGATGCCTCAGCATCTTATTCCTCTAGTCACCTTGATAGAAGTCCAAATTCATTATTTTTAGTTGATTCTTTCCTCATGAGTGATGTCCATGGTTTAGAATGTCATTCTATGTTTTTAGTTGAGTCATTTAAGTTACATTCTCAATGCAATGTTGCTCAACTAAATGAACCTCTTGATCTCACTTTTGATGCACCCATTGACCACCATTCTGATTCAAGTGCATGTGGAGCAAAGGATGTTAGCAAAAAGGAAGAAAGACAAAGCACGCTCAATCTACATTTTAAGAGAAGGTCTCGTGAAGTAAGTCAAAAAGTATTTCAATTTCTTACTTCAGATAGACAAATTGCATTGGATATTGTGAATCATTGTTGTGG
>CM035407.1:101424727-101427227 GCA_020310875.1 Ceratopteris richardii
AATCCATGAAGCCTAAATATATACCTGAGAAAAAGTCTAGCAGTGGCTGCGCCTGTGATTGCCTTGGTAGTTGGAATGAAGTGTGCCATCTTTGTAAATCTATCCTCAATAACAAGAATGGCATCATACTTATCTGACTTTGGTAGATCTGTGATGAAATCCATAGACAATGAAGCCCATGGCCTTTTTGGAATAGGTAGAGGTTGCAAGAGGCCATGAGGTTTATGTCGGGGTATCTTAGATCTATTGCAAGTATCACAGGTTCGAATGTATTCTTTGACTTCCTTCCACATCTGAGGCCATGAAAAGTCCCTTGATATGAGTTCTATTGTTTTATTCACTCCAAAATGTCCTGCTGCAAGGTTGTCATGGCGTTGTTGAAGTACTTGGATCCTGGGTTTTCCTGGAGGGACATACAATAGGTTCTTATAGAGTAGTAACCCATCTTTTTCCTGAAATTCGTTTACTTCTTGGAATTTTCCTTCTTGAGCTTTCTGCTTAACGTTACAAAACAATTCATCCTGTGGTAGATTCTCACGGATCAACTGATTCAAGGCTGAATCTTCATGATGGCTTGAAGAGATAGCTGCTAACTGGAGATGCTCAGGCTTGAGTAATACATTCTCTTGTTGATCAAAGGCCTCTTCGCCCTTCTTTGGTGCAAGGTAAGATCTTCTAGACAGGGCATCTGACTGACATTGATGACGTCCTGGACGGTATGTGATGACAAAGTCGAATCTGGATAAAAAGTTACTCCATCGAGATTGCCTTCTATTGAGAACCCGGGTGGTCATAAAATATTCTAGGTTCTTGTGATCTGAATACACAATGACTTTATGAGCTGCCCCTTCTAGGTGATGACGCCAGGTATCAAACGCGTCTACTATGGCAAGAAGTTCTTTATCATGAATTTCATAATTAGTTTCTGGAGGAGAAAACTTCCTTGAATGATATGCAACTGGATGTAGGTGTCCATCATCTCCATATTGGGAAAGAATGGCCCCTAGAGCAAAGTCTGATGCATCTGTCGCAAGGAAGAAGGGCTTATTGGAATCAGGATGAACTAGAATTGGGGCGGTAGTGAATGTTGATTTCAAGGTCTGAAAGGCCTTTTCTGCTTCTTCGGTCCATGAGAATTTGGAGTTCCGGGTAAGCTTGGTAAGAGGTGTTACTATCTTGGAGTAATCTCTGATGAATATCCTGTAGAAATTGGCAAACTCCAAAAAACATTGTACATCTCGAACACATGAAGGTGGTTGCCAATCAAGGATTGTCTCGATCTTCTTAGGGTCCATAAAAATTCCTTTATCTGATACAATGTACCCTAAAAATTCCACTTCTGTCTTATGGAAAGAGCACTTCTCCAATTTCGCGTATAATCCTTTTTCTCTTAGTTTCTCTAAGACTATCTTTACATGGCATTCATGATCTTCTAGATTTTTGGAAACTATCAAGATATCGTCAAGGTATATTACAACAAAATCATCTAAATATTCTCGGAAGATATTGTTCATCATATGTTGGAAGACAGCTGGAGCATTTGTGAGACCAAATGGCATAACTACATATTCAAAATGGCCGTACCTTGTCTGAAATGTTGTCTTCCATTCGTCTCCTTCTCTGATCTTGACAAGGTTGTAAGCTCCTCGAAGGTCAATCTTCGTGAAGAATTTTGCTTTTCCAAGGCGTTCCAAGAGCTCGGATATGAGTGGTAGAGGGTATCTATTCTTTATAGTGACTTTATTCAATCCACGATAGTCTACACACATCCGGAGAGTCCCATCCTTCTTCTTTACAAATAAGATAGGAGCTCGTGCTGGAGACTTTGAGTATTTGATAAACCCCTTTGCTAGATTCTCATCAATGTTCTTGCGTAGTTCTGTAAGTTCCTCTGAGGATAGTCTGTAGATTGGTCCAAAGGGCGGTTGTGCTCCCTCTTGAAGCTCTATGTTACAATCATAGGGTCTATGCTCTGGAAGGATGTCTGCATTCTTCTTTTCAAAAACATCTTCAAAGCCTTTGTACTGATTGGGTAGCTGCACTGGATCATCTTTCTTAGATTCTTGAGCTGGTATGGCATAGATCATATATGTCGGTTCCTTCCTTACTGCATGTATGAAGGCTTTGGCTCCGACATATGTTGGGTTCTTCTGGATATCTCGAGTGGTAATTTTATTATTCTCCCAATTAATTTTTGGATTATGTTTCTTTAACCACAGCATTCCGATGATAACCATATTTAATGGACTGGATATTACATTGAAACATATGTGTGAATCATGGTCACCAAGATGTACTCTTAGTGGTATGGTTTCCATGGTTATATTCCCCGAAGCTAGAGGCCGTCCATCTACTACTTCAGCTACTACTGGTCTGTTCTTCCGAAGTACTGGAATTCCATGTTTCTTAATGAGTCCTTCATCAATGAAACATGAGGACGCTCCTGAATCTACCAGAGCTATAAGGGAAAGGGTCTTCTTAGACATGATTAACTTGACAA
>CM035407.1:101432227-101524727 GCA_020310875.1 Ceratopteris richardii
TCATATAAACAAATGCAAAGAATAAAAAAAGAATTTCTTAACCACGGTTGCAACTTCATTTCGAACCTGCAACGCGACTAAAATGCATGCTTCATGTAGCTAATAGAGCAACTCGCTTTGTTCATCATTAAAGACTTCAATCTCTATTGTAGCTTGATATGCACCCCAAAAAAATCATGCTCAACTTTTAGATAACCTTGTTGTCCTGCCGACTCTCAAGACTTTTTGTCTGAGTTTCTCGAACGAGTGTGCAAAGAAAAAAGAATCACTTTGGTTGCCAATTCCATGGAAACTTATGAGCTTTCTCCATCAAATGATGTTGCCAGAAGACATGAATAAGTGGTGGATGTTGCACACTCTGATTCTTAAAAGTATGGATATGGAAGTTAATCAAGAGGACAAATCGCTCTTCCTGAGGATCAATGGAAGGACATAGCTAATTGGAAGATAAGTATTTTTCAAGTTATGTTTTCATTTAAATTTTTTTTTCCTCTATGCTTTCATGTAGGATGCAATTTATTAAAAATGATGCAAATTAATGAAAGCTAAATGAGAGAGAATAAACATATTGAAATGGAAAAGCATAAATAGATTGAAATGTTTGTTAAGCATAGGTATGCATCTACGAAAGAATATTTGTGCATTTCTTCTTTTCAAAGAATGTTTTCATGCACAAAACATGTTTTCTTCTTGCTTAAAAAAGATAGATAGATGCTCAAGTTTATGCACATGAATAGTTATATCTTTTTAAAATGCTAACAAGTCAAATGTTTTTGCATGGATGATTAGGAACATGCATGTTCAAGAACAAGAATTGATTGATTTAAGCTTGGTGCATGAAAGGAGAATGCCAGCACATGCATGCACTCACATGCATTTGCATACAAAAAGCCGACATTTGCATATCTATGATTGTTATTTAAGAAGTTGAATACTTTCAAGTTTAGACGATAGTTGATATGTTCCTAATTTGAAAAAAATCATGGAACTTTTGAAGTTTGTTCTTTGATTTCATCTTGACGAGTGATGAACCTCAAAAAGATGAATAAAATTTAGCATCACCTGAGCTTTAGTGTTCAATAGTCAGGTGCTACATTCCATGAGTGCATCTATAGTCAAGATGCAAAGTTTTCAAAGAGTATGGAAACTTTATTTAGCATTTTTTTTAGGATGAGAAAAGTATGCTTGGTTTTAATTAAGCTAATTAGAGCTTAAAGAAGAAACCCACGTTAGAGTAATCTTTCGGAATCAAGATATTTTCCTAAAGGTAAGCTAATAAAATGAAATAGTGTGGTTGACTATTTCATTGGTTAAAAAAGAAAAATCTTTTGTACAAGCAATAAAAATTTAAGTCTTGGTCTTGTCCGAAATTCAAGAATTTATTTCGAAGATCATTTCAGTAAAGAAAAAGATTCCAAGATGAATCATTGGATTGGAAAGCAAAAGATTCCAAGATGATCCAATGGCTTAGTATTACTTGATTCCTTGAAAGGAATCTAAAGTTCTTGAAAGAAAAATCTCCCTAGATATGAGACTCCAAACTTTCAAGTAAGTTTTATAACCAGTAGTTCCCAGTGGTTCCCAAACCTTTGGTATGGATACTTAAGTCCAAATAGTGATATAACCTAAAGGTATATCAAAGATTCTTAGATTTGGAATCTGAAAGGCATTAGTGTATGCTTGGACTAAAGTTCAGGGAAAGATCTCTAAAAATCCTATAGGTAAGTAAAGAAGCTTTATATAGTACATGAAATCTTAAAGATAAAGACCAAATCTTTATTTTAGTCACAAGATCAACTAGACTTTATCATTGGCCATGATTGTCCAAGAAAGTGCGATTGGAACTACTTTGTAGATTGCCCAAGTTTTGGCAATAAAATTCCTTTTGGGAATTATTCACTCAAGTTCTATTTATCCAATGTAAAAATGTGAAAAGAGTAAGCTGTTCCAAGTTCGAATAGAGTGAGGAAAGCATGAGTAGATGCTTAGACTTATGCAGTAGAGAGATTCTTGTAAAAGTCTTGGCCAGGGTAGGTACCTAAAGCATCAATAAAGAAAGGAATCTAAAGACAAGAAGTTAAAAGCTCTTGTCACTGCAAGTTGGTCAAGGATAAACCAATTGAACTTGAAATTTGTGAAAATAAAGTACTTGGAATTTTGATTGGTTTTTATTTGGAAACCCTAGCAAAGAGGAATGGATATTCTATCAAGAGGTTTTCAAGTTTCTAAGGCAAAGCACGTGATTGTGAGGTGATCATGTGAAGGAATCAAAACCTAGAATATCTAGTTAGAGGTAATGCCTGAAACTTCAAAATTCTCATAAAGAATTGAAGCAAGAAGGTACTCTATCAAGAGATGCTTTGTCTTTAGGATAAGTATCACCCACACATAAATGTGCATATAAAATAGGGTGGTATGGGACATCAGATTTTATACTCAGATTGAGGTAGGAAAGACGGTATGGGACATCGGACCGTGGAATGATAATTATCTTTTAGTCCTAGATTGGATGTTGAAGTTAGGTTTGACCCTCAAGAGAATTAAGACTTCAAAGAAGGATTTTAATTCAAGAAGGACAAAACTAGTATCCCAAGATACTTCAAGATAACTTCAAGATAAAGGAAATAGAAGATATGAAGTAAGTAACTTCCAAGATCATCTTGAAGCACTTCAAGATAAAGTGTTGTTAGTTCGGAAATATTTCATAAATTTTTGAAAAAGTTAGACTTTGATTTTCAGTTGATCCTTTCAATTCATAAATTTATGAAAAAAGTTGGACTTTGACTTTGACTTGATGTTCTCAACCAAGGCTTTTATTGACTAAGTCAAGCCTCAAGTTCCTAGTGTAACTTGGTAAAATTCACTCTTTTAACTCAAAGAAATGCACAAAAATTGCATTCCTAGTAAGGATTCAGAAAGATTGAATATGATCTGAACTTAGTCTCAAGTGAAGCATTATTTGAATACAAAACTCATCAACATAACCTTAGTAGGTCGACACACTGATATTGGTTATCACACTAGTATCTTGTGGCTGGATGATGTTTTCGATTTGCTTTGGATCTTTTTGGGAATCTAGCTTATTTCTCTTAAAGATATAAAAGTGCTTCAATATCCTATTGAAACAGATCTTTGAGAAGTTGAAGTCTTGAGTCATCTAGACTTTGACTCATAGCAAGTTTACATATCTTTGAAGTTTGAATTGGTTGAATGGAGTTTTAGTTATTTCTTTTTGTTTTTTGGATCTTTTGGATTTGAATCAAATATGGTATCTGATTCTTTTCACAAAAGCCAAGGGTTAGTCAGTTAGAATCAAGTAACTAAACATCCTAGACAGATGTTCTATATAAGAACCTTTCCAATCTTCAAAGGATAATAAGTCTAAGTGGACTTATTTATTTGAGTTTGCTTCAAGTTATACCATAAATGATTTCCTAGAGTCTAGTATAGTCTAAGAATAGAGAAGTTAGGAATTGCTCAGCAGATTGACAATTCCCAAGAACCTTTAGGTCTAGTCTTTGAAAAAAGTATCCTAAGTTAGAGAATTTTTCATTTTGAATTTGAATTGGTCAAGTTATAGTATGGTTGACTCAAAGAAAATGGTAAACTCTCTCCTACAGTTTACATAGGATTTTTAAACTCATTAGGACAAAGTAGTCCTTTAGTCGGGTGAAGAAATCAAGTAACTATTGGATAGGAGTTAACCATTGTACAAACATCCAAGTTAGATGTTTATGACAACCAAACTTTAAGTTTTCCAAACCAAATTCAAGTGAATCAAGAGCTCTCAAAGTCTTGTGAGTGGTAAGAATCCCACCTTCTTTACTAAGTCCAGGCACTACTCATGCCTAGAAATGGACTAGTAATTTGAATCCACCTAGTTCACATGTTTGTGCCTGGATCGTACATCAAGAAACTATGAATTGGCCAGGGATGTTTTTCAATCCACCCTTATTATTCATTCAATACTTTGTTCTTTGATCAGTTTATCAAAATGCAAAGCGAGATAGTGTTTTGAATCATTTCGGCAGGGATGCCACCACAGAGATGAGACATGTTCTTCTAGTTTTAGAACATGACCATGTTCTTCTAGTTTTAGAACATGAGGCTTGGGGGTTGCCTATAGTAGTTATATAGCTCTATTTTCGAGGACGAAAATATTTTCTAAGGGGGGAAGAATGTAATAAAGTAAGTTTATGATCTAGGGGTCCGATCGATTCAGACGGATCTGAAATCGGACACCGTTTGGTCATCCGTGTGTATGACCAAAGATCTCGAGTTTAGACTTACTAGGGAGCTCTTGTGAACAAGTGATGCACTTAGCTTAGTGGTTAAGTCTCAAGGATGTGAAGGACGAGTTCTTGGGTTCAATCCCCATGGGAAACATGGGGAGAGTATTTTGCCCAAAGAGATCTATAGCCTTCTAGAAGCATCGACTTGAGTTAACTCGGACACTTGGTGCACATGCAGTTACATGGCCGACACATGGATGGTTAGTATCCACCTACCCAAGAAGGCAGTTCTCTAGAGAGAGCTATATATAGAGGCATTTGGTTGGGAGGAGAGTCATCTCTCTAGTATGTGGTGGTCGTAATTCTCATTCTGTTGTAGAACTAGACTTTATATTAGTTTCTATTTTAATAAGAAGTCTTGTTTTTAAATTTTCCAAATGATTTATCTTACATAAATATTATACTTAGAGAATAATCATTGGATATGCTAGTTTTCCTACATCCCCACATGCAAGACCTAGGGACCATCTCTTACGAAGAACATTAAATTTGAGTGCTTCGATAGAGCTTATTCTAAGTAATTAAGCTAAAATAGAATGCATATTTCTATGAATGTAGATATTCATGTTTCCTTTGTATGCATACTCTCTAGCGTAAGCTTACACTTTTCTTTTCTATCAAGTTGTAAAAGAAAAACTAATGCCTTGAAGATATCCTATGGTGAAACTTTCCGAAGATAACTTTAAAAGCACAAAATTTCTAGCCCTTCTTATGTGCATGATAAATTTTTCAGAACATGCATAATCGAACTATCTTAAAGAATGATATTCATCATTTCTATATGCTATTGTGGAGTCACATCCTAAGTGTGTGCTTCTAAATTGATGCAAAAAATTTAGGAAAACATTGAATAAAAATGTGATATCTTATCAATGAATGAGCAATGCATTTCATGCACATTATCTTTTGATCCATTCGTCTAAGAATAAATGCTTATACATATATGGTTAAAGTGCGTCGTTCTCTATGGGTCTCTTTTCATGCATGCACAAGATACATCTAATGATTCATGTGTAACATTTACATGTCATGATAAAACCAATGCAATAATTTTTTTGCCTTGTGGACATATACAATAAAGCCTTCCATTTAATGGATAAAAAATTATCCTTTAAATAGAAATTTTATTCCGATCAACAAAAAGATGTGCAAGATACCATGCACATACACATGGTAGTTGTTATCTAATTATCAAAACAATTATGATGTATCTTTCTTTGTTTTCCTTTATACTTTATCTTTCACTCCTTCTCACTTTTTGTAACGAATTTAGTCCTTCTATGAAAACAAAAATGTATAGGATGTACAAAGATAAATTCTAAGGACGTACTTCCCTAATTTCATCGAGTTGCATCATTCTCCATGCATATAATTTTCTTTTGTGCTTCCCAAGTCCAACTTCAATCTTCAAGGTTGACTTTGGATGTTGATACATTTCATATCAAACCACCAAAGATTAATTGGATCCTTGCACGTTGATGGTTTCATCCTAATTTGATTCCCATAGGATATCTCACAAGCTACTTTCATCTTGACCTCTTCAATTATGCAAGAACAAGGAGTCTACATACATGCTGTTTGTGAACGTGTGTAAAGAGATTCCAATAATCATGAATAATTATGCACATTAGAGAGTTGTCCATTCTCTCTCTCTCATATAATCACACATGGCATGCGATTAACAGCAGATCTCATGCGTATGTGCTTCTTTGGGCAATTAGAGGCTTTTGTGAGAGTTTCAAGCTCTACATTTTTTGCTAAAATGAATCACAAAAGACATATTCATTGCAAAAAAAAAAACTACGAAAGGGATGAAATTGAACACACAAATTTGTTCTTCTTCTTCATGAGATCAAGGGATATGGAAAGGGGTCTTATACTAGTGTTATGACCAGGATGTCCACCACAAGAAAGATGATTAACGACTCTCCTCCTAACCAATGCTTCTCCTTTATAGCCCAATGAACTAGGGGTTATATGTGCTTATTCAGTTCTAGTCTTGACATGTGTCCAAACTCAAGTGTCCTTTTCAACTTGATTCATCCTTGACAAGTGTCCTAGTCCCACTTGAGTTCATGGGAGTCAGCTCGAGTGGGATCTTATATATGATTAGGCTAGGCTTTGTGGTAAAACACCCATTATGGGGATTGAACCTATGACCCCATAGTTCTTATCCCTAATGCTTTACCATTTAGGCAAATATTTTTTTCATGATAATGCCTTAATCTACATTGTGGTTATCCTTATCTCTAGGGCCATTAACTCTTGCAAGGAGTTATTTTGCAATAGTGAGATAGCAAATAAGTGAGAATTATGGAGAGATGAAGAAATGCATTATAGCATGAATTTGAAATCTTGAAGAGAAAACTAAGAACTAAAGAAATTAAAGTATGATAGAAATTTTAGAAGATGATTATGATTCCATCTTCAAAATTATATAAAATTAAACATTAAATAGAAACTCCATGCTCCTCAAGAAAAAGGAATAAGCATATCATCGAAAGAGATAATATTCATATGAATAAACAAATTAAATGTCGAATATTTCTCAATTGCATGTTAATTGGTTATTAAAAAGGGGTGTCGTTTAGTAATACATGCAATAGAAGTAGCTTGGTTAATTATTTTTACTTGATGAACTTGCACTCTAACAACATTTCCTTATGTACGAATCATTTCTCAAGATTAATTATTTTGTATCCACAAGGGAACTGAACTCATGACTTGCCAGCTAGAATTTTGATGGGATAATCACGTGCCTCAAAATCTGATTGACGATTACTCCTAAATTCTCCCTCTTCGGGTGTGATTGGACCATCTTATTCATGTCATTTCTTGAATCTAACACTCCCTCCCCCTTCTAGAGATTATTGTACTCAATGATTAGTTCATGAACTCCCTCATTCCCTTGAATTGATTTCCTCACCATCACGTAGTCTCTTGAACCTTTCTTGTTTGCAACCTTAGTGTATTGAATCCTTGTTCTAAGCCTTGGTGTAATAAACCTTCTTGTCTGCAAACTTTGTGTCTTGGGGTAAGTTTTTCAAAGTGTTGTGCACTATTTTTGTTTTGCACTTTTCCATATACCAAAGTGCCAAAATGCCTTTCCTAGAGGCCATTGTGTGCCTACAAGCTTTGTGGAATCAATCCAATGGATCTCGGCTTACCTCCTAAGTTTTAATACCAATTTTTATATCCACAAGAGGATTGAACTCATGACCTATCGACTAGGAGTCTGATGGGTGAACCACATGCCCCAAAAACCATGGTTGAATCTTGGTGTGGCTCAACCATCATCTTCCTTCAATTCTTGAATGTAACAAATTAATTGTAAATTTATGGTTGCACTCGATGTGATTTGAGAGTAGTGAATTTATAAGTGAGAAGTGTTCGCATTCAAAAGTATAATTATAAATAAAAGTGTGGATTTTAAAGCTGGTTTTTTTCTTGCTAATATAGTATTTGAAATGCTGCTTAGGTAGATTGTGCAGTGAACCCAAAGAATATGTGGGAAAGAATTAAGCTACCACTCTAGTTTCAGGAATTTCTTCTATAGTTTTGTCAGGCCAAAAAAATGTAGGTAGGAAATCTAGTGAACAATGCCATAGTTCAAAATGCTCTTCAAATTGAGAATCAGTGATGAAAAAAAATAGATGATTTATTTTAATGAGATCTTTACTAAAAGATTGAGGGAAAGGAATAAAGAAAACATATTAGCATTTAGACTAATACATATTTTCTATGGTAAAAAAAGTAACTATTACCCTCACACAAAGGTTACAAATTACCATTTTTAACCGTAGGCTAGGCGTTCATGATTTGAAATGGATCGATGAAAAGTAAAAGAAAAAATAATTATAGTAATATTAAAAGGAGGAACGAATTTGTTGAATAATCATGTTATCCCCTTCATGAGGGATCGATGCATTTTTAAGCTTATCTCGTTGGAATACAAAGGCCTATGCATGTCTAAAGGGGAGAGTAGTCTTATATCCTCTGATTTTAGACTCGAGTTTTGTGAGAGAACTTCAATGGTGGAATACCTATAGTTTTATCAAAATTGTGTGAGAATTTCTCTCCCCATATATTCTCAGAGAGCTTCACTCTTCCTTTGGCATTCCAAGAGGTTGTCCAACAAGTTGTCACGTATCTTAGGATGGATTGCTGCAAAGACTAACCATAGCTCAAAAGAACATAAACACATAGTTTAAACAAGAGTGCTTTGCTTCCATGTGGCACTACATCGATACCTTCAGTGAATAGGGGAGGTATCATCGCTTGTTTTTTTTTCAAAAAGAAGTTCGGTAGAGTCTACTCTTCCAAATTTTAATTAATAAAAATTACAGTTTTACAAGTGAATGGGCCTAGCACCCATGGGACCCCGCATATCCCACAAAGCAAGGGCTACTTATAGCTTATTAGAAAATTTTGCAAAGAAGTTTGATAACCCTTTTGTTCCCCTCATGTGGGGCTCACTTGGTTTTGATCGTGTTGCTCTCTAGGAAGAACACTCTATGGTGTATTAAGGCCACGGACTTCTTACAATTAGAAATTCTTTTGCCTAAAAGCAAAATAAAATTTTCAATCCACCATTCTTTAGGGAGACTTCCAAAGTTGGCTACACACCTCTCTTTTCATATTTTCCATAGAGTCTCCCGTGTTATAGCATTCGAGAGTGTGTGGAGGTATCATCCTTGAAATTTTTCAATCCACCATTCTTTAGGGAGACTTCCAAAGTTGGCTGCACACCTCTCTTTCCATATTTTCCATAGAGTCTCCCGTGTTATAGCGTTCGAGAGTGTGTGGAGGTATCATCCTTGAGGAGAATCATGTCAGATCGTTGATTGCTTCTTTTTGGTAGATGAATCTGCTTCTTTATCCTTGTCAGTGTGTCGCATCCTTTCACAGGCGAAGCTGCTTGCCGATATGGTAATGGGGCAAGATGATGAAAGAAGGGAACATCCATTCTCCATGAGATAGAGATCGGCAGCATTGGCATGATAACAGAGAACAGCTCTGCATTGTACGTGCTGCAAAAGAGTTGGGGACGGGCTTCCCTAATCTTACACACTAGAACTCCATAGTAAACTTCTTCATTAAACTCCATCGTTAAAAGAACACACGATTTGCAATCACAATGTAGATATTCAGAAGAGTAGATCTCAACGATCGAACTTTCTTTACTAAAAAAAAGCACAAGATTTGTACAATCCACAATGTTGAGATGTAGACACGAAGGTGAGAATGAGCAGATGCTTGTGATTACATATGGTAGCTTTTATAACTTTTACTATTATGATTGCCATGGTCAATGAAATCCACCATTCTTTTGTCGTTCAAATGATTAGATTGTCACTAGACTCGATGGAGTTATGTGCATGAGAGTGTTTAAATTTATGCATAATATGTTTGCGTCAATTTACCTTTTTCTTTGATGTATTTCTCTAGCCATGTATACTCGCAAGCTTTAGTACAAAAATGGTAAATCTTGGAGGTACTTCATGCACCAAAATAATGGAATTTATCACGATCATCGATATAATTCTCAATGTATTACTTCACTTTACAACCATTATATAAGCAAATATTGGGATTTTTTCAGGGTTCACATCCCAACGTTTAAACTCGTGGACAGATTGTCATTAAATTAGTTGTAGTGATGTGGATTAGTTCCTTAACATACATATATTCAAACTATATCTTTATCAGGAATAATATAATATAATGATATATTTCGAGTTTCATATGTGTCTAAATATACCTTCATCGTTAAGATGATCCTCTAGAATTCTGAGTTTGCTTCTATTTCTGTACATTAATATAATTAATAGATCATTTTCACTACTTAAGATCAAATTCCTATATACCTATGAATATCATGGAAAGGTATTTTTTTCCCTAATCAAGCAACATACATCTAGCTCCTTTTCAAAGATTTCCCTTTGTGCAATTTCCGTTAAAATAAAATCCTAAATACTACATTTATCAGGGTACGAGACCGCTTCTTTACTACATGGTCTTGTTTATCTCCCTCGAATACAAAGACCAATGCATGTCGAAAGCGGAAACAATCTTACATCTCTTGAATCTAAAGTCAATTTGGGTGCAATTCAAGTTGCGTGCCACAGAACTTTCAAATGGTAGAATACTTGAGAGTTTCGTTAAAACCATGTGAGCATTGCTCTCGCCATATCTTCCATAGAGCACCTCTTATGGCATTCCAAAGGGTTGTCCAGTAACCTCTCACTCATTCTCGTAGGATGGATTGTTGTGAAGAGCAGGAATGACTCTAAAAATCATAAGCACATAGTTTAGAATGTGTAAAACCTCAAAATTCAAATGAGTAAAACCATATAGAGCTTTTTATAAAAGAATTTGTATCTTTTGAGATCTATTCTTCCAAGTAGCTTAAGCCAATTGAAAGTGCAGTGAAGGATGGCCTTAGCACCCACACGAGCCTTTGAATTCCACAAAGAAAGGGTTGAATACTTCACAACTATTAGGATACATAGCCTTAATGCCCGCTAAAGTAGCAATTGGAAAGGGATAGCTCTAAGGTGAGACAAGGTAAATAGTTTAAAGTGCGAGGTTAAACAACTGATTTCGATTTCCCCAAGGCCCAAGAATCCCCCCCCCCCAAAGAAAAAAGGCTAGTTTACAACCATCTCAACACACATGTGAAGAAGAGTGCTTGCTACAGCTTAGAGGAGTTGAACCCTAACCTGTAACCTAAGAAGCAAAAGCAACAACCACTCAAGCCAACACATCCAAACAACCCTAGGAGTTCATATTCACCTCTTGTGCACTAATAGATATTAATAGATAAGACGATTGCAAAAGAATGGGCACACTAGCTAGTGAGCTTATTCATTGATTAGACTTTCATATTTTTTGCTCATCCTATATTGGAGTTAACAAGTTCTAGTACGTCCTATATTAGAGTTGATAAGTGTAAACTAGTTGCTTGTGAAGAATTTGTATAAAGAAAAAGGCACTATCACCCAATTTATATAAAGAAAATGGTAGTGTCGAACATAGTGGAAGATCCATGATTTTTTTTTTTGAGAGCACAAGAACTCTGATGTCCAGTGAAAATAGTAGTGTCGACCATAGCTGAGGATCCATGATTTTTTTTTTTTGAGAGTACAAGAAATCTAAAATGTCAAGTGAGTGGGACTTGAACTTAAGCACTCTGCCTGAGAGCATTAAAGACCTTCCGCTATACCACACCCATTTGAATTGATCCATGAAATTTCACAATGCATGGAATGTTACAAACCACCATCGAGCAAAACAACTCTTAGGAGCAGCAGCCACCTGATGCCAATAAGAGAGCTTTGATGCCCAAAATGGGCTTCAAGTTTAAACATTACTCCTTTCCCTTCAGATGATGCTGCATCCACACCTTCACTGAATATGTGAGGTATCATATTTGAGCAGAATAGTGCCTCATCGCTCATTGCTTCTTTATCCCTGTCGGTATGTCGCCTCATCATTCACTGTGGAATCGTATGTATGTATGTCTGTGCTTATGTGGCAAATCCTTGACTGTGGAATCTGGACCAATGTAAAAATTAACAAAATTTGTAGGATCCCCTCGTGATGCAAACGATACCTTCATGATATGGAAGACTTGAGACTCCTCTTCTATTCGTGTGCCAAATCTATATGAGTTTGGGAGGCTCTTGAGAGAATCATGCTATTACAGAGACAAATCAACTGGAAGCAAGCTTTGTTGGGTGAAGCAATTGGATGTTCCTAAGCACTCTGGAATGGTATAAGAAAGGAGACTCTTTGGAAAATATGGAAAGAAAGATGTGTGACTAACTTTGGAAGCCCCCCTAAAAAATGGTCGATCAAAAAATCTCTTTTCCTTTTAGGCAAAAGAATTTCCAATTGTAAGAAGACCCTGCCCTTTAGACATCATAGAATGTTCTTCCTAGAGAGCAACAATATAAAAACCAAGTGGGTCCCATATGAGAGCACGAGTAGTCCATCAAACTTCTTAGTAAAACTCTCTAGTAATTTATAAGCAACCCCTCCTTTGTGGGATTCGGAGGGTCTCACAGGTGCTAACTGGTTGAGTTGTACACTTGTAATTTCTATTAACTAAAATTTGAAAGACTAGTCGACAACTCTCTCTCTCTCTCTGCAAAGCTTGTTCTCGTGAGATATGGATTACCGCCAACATGGTCCTTTATCAGTTTGTCTTATGCATCTGTACGCCGCCTTGAGAAGCGACACACCGACACTACCTTTTGAAGACCCTAATGGCGCATCTCCTGTTTTTCCACAGCAGTGAAAGGCTCGGCGCATTCCAGGAATGGATCCTCGCTGTCCTTGCAACTCTTCAATTCAGATATACCTCGGCATCCTGCAGGTTAAGCATCCCCCCCGTGATTTGTGAAAGCTCCGGACAGACTGCATCCGTTTTCTGTACATAGCCTTTGTCATCATGCATGGATGGAGCTGGACTTGTCTGAACTTACTCACCAGAACTCCATAGCTAAACTTCTTCATCAGCCCAAAAGCGATCAATTTCTACAGATCACTGTTAGACGTGCAATTGTAGAGCCAAAACGTAACGTAAAGAATGAGTCCGTCCCCGTGAACATCTTCCATGCAAATCATTATACATAGTCCAAGCTTTCGCTGAATCTCTTAATGAGCTTGATCGACTTTTTGTGCACAATGTCCTTCTGCTGTGTAGAAATTACGTCGGTCGTCTTGCATAAAGCAACTTTTCTCGGTTGCTCCGCGACTCTTTGGAACGCCATCAAAGGGGAGGTCCTATGGAAAATCTAGCGGGAAAGATGTGCTTTCAACTTCAGTGACTCGCCCAAAGAGTGGTCAACTGAGAAATTATTATTCCTCCTTGGCAAATGGATTGTTAACTGTAAGAAATCCCCCCCCCCCTTCAGGCATCATCAAGTATTCCTTTTGATCAATAACAAGCTTAAACCCAAGTGGGCCCCACATGAGGGTGATGAGAGGGTGATTAACCTTCTTTGTAATGCCATCTAAGCTCTGTAAAAGCTTCCCCTGCTTTGTGGGATTTGGGGGGTCCCGTGGGCACTAGTCCCCTTCTCTTGTACTTTTCTTCATTTAATTCAAGTCCGGGAGAGTAGGCTAATGCCGAACTTCCTCTATATAAAAAACTTTTCTCGGCCCATGTTAGTGTCAAGTTGCATGATTGTACAAGACAAAATTTATTGCGTGGTTCAGGCTGTTTGGTTGTGCCCATTGCCTCTCAATGTTAGAGATGAGAATTCAACCTTCCAAGTTCGAGCACATGCCCACCATCATCACTTGAGTGGTGAGCTGTTAAAATTAGTCTCTTTGGGGATCGTTGGACTTTTGAGTTACTCTATCTCAAATTGATCATCTTATCTATTTAAAATTGGTCATCCCATCTGATCTTAAGGCCATCCATTTCAAGTTCTTACTTTAACATGCCTTTGGGTTTCGTATCATAGTAGTTCTTAAGCCCTATTTCAAACAAGTCATCTCATGTGTACTCTAATATGCCTTTGTGTTCCGTTCAAAGTAGTTGCTAGGCCCTATTTCAAATGAGTCATCTCATCTATTAGATTAGGGCCATACATTTATGTTGTTTACTTTAGAAGTCCTCAAGGATTTGTATCATAGTAGTTGCTATGCATCTAACCCCTGCTTTGTGGGATTCTGAAGGTCCTATAGATGCTATGTCGAACTTTCATTATACTTTGAATCAATTCAAGAACATTCAAAAGCAAATCCTTGGACTCGCTCCCCCACAATGTGCTTATTTGCGGTGGCTTCAATATGGTGCAGGACCTTGCAGATAGATGGAACAACAAGGGCTGGGTCATTGACAGTCAGGAGAAAGAAACTTGGGACAAATCCAAACTGCACTTGGATCTGGTCGAATTCAAAGATTCGAATGGCTATTCATGGTCAAATCTCCAAGCGGATGAGGACTTGAGGAAAGCTAGGCTTGATAGAAGCTACATTGTGCATAGCATTATTCATCAATGGGGTTGTCCTTCCCTCTCGCAATGCACTCACCTCGCCATCTCTCGTCACTACATGATCATTATCTCATTCCAACCTCTCACCTACATGCATAAGGCTCCTTGGTTCCATGCCTGGAAGTGTGGAAGGAAGCATTCGCCACCTGCTCATCCCCAACCAAGAGCAGGAGATGTGCGGTCATGTTAAGACCCAAGAAGATGCTCGATAATGTTTGGCATGGTGGTAAAGAAGCTCTATATCATATACTATGAAGACTTGAGGAGAAAGTGAACAAAGGAAAAGCTCAATCCTAGAAGCATCTACCCAAAATCAAAGCGCTGCTAAAATATGAGGAAGAAATACAAAGGAAAAATTTGCAAATATTCTTTAAGGAGTGGTGGGATAGCAAAGCCAACAAACCCACCAAAGAGATGTGCAACATTCTTAAAAGGATAGAAAATAGACAATCGATCCCCTTATTGCTAGACTCAAATGGCGATGTTTGCAATACAGAAGAAGAAAATATCTAAATCATTGAAGAACATTTTACAAGACTCTTGGGATCTCGACTCCCCTCTCCCCTCACAGAAGGGATTGCACGGTGGCCATCCCTAAGGTTTCCTCTCATAGGATCCCACACTACCTTCAATCCCTGCTTGATGCCCCTATCTAAGAAAAACAAATCATTGAAGTCATTGATGCCCTTCCTAGTGGGAAAAGCCTGGAGCCGGATGGGCTCACTAATGAGTTCTTTAAGTCCTTTGAGCTGGTGATGACCACACCTCTTCCTTTGGTCTGGAAAGAGGTGCTAGAGTTTGGCATGCTTTCAACTTGTCTCAACAATGACATCATCAAGTTATCCACAAGCAAGGGGAGAAGAACAAAATTGAGATCTGGCATCCGGTTACGATGCTTCAAACAAGATATAAGATCATTGCTAAAGTCATAGCCAACATAATTTTCGTCCATCTTAGAGTTTGCTTAAGCAAGGACCAAAAAGGTTTTGTTAAAGGCAGGTCAAAATTGGAAGCCATAATTGATATTTGGGAAGGTCTCGACTTCATGGAAGATTCAAGACAAGATGTGGTTTTCCTCAAGGTCGATTTTGACAAAGCTTATGACAGGCTAGAATGGGACTATATTTTGCAATCACTTAAGGATCTTGGTTGTAGGAAAAAATTCACCAAGATGATTTAGGCCCTATTGGGAAACGCATCATCTCAAACTAATGTTAATGGCCAACTTTTGATCATGATCAAATTAAAACAATCGATTAGACAAGGGTGCCCCTTGGCTCCCCTTCTCTTTGCCATTGCCATGGAAGGGCTTACCCAATTGGTAGAACAACAGGTAGAAGTTGGTAATATCAAAGGCCTCTTGTTGCTCCGCAACCAAGGCCAGATCACCATGAGACTTTTTGCCGATGATATGAATGCATTTGTCCACAAAAATTGTACTAGCTTAGAGACATTTTGGAGGTGCCTAGATACTTTATGCGATGCCTTTAGATCCAAAATCAATCACTCAAAGATTGCTTTCAGAGCTATTGTCCGGATTCAACCAGACCTTCTCTTTGAACATGGCTGTCAAAACATTCCCGTAGGCCAAATTTTACGGCTTCTTGGGATTCCCTTCGGCTTTCGTATCTCATTGGAGCAGTGGTGGAACTGGATCTTGTCTAGGCTCGAAAGCAAGCTAAACTATTGGAAAGGTATGCAAATCAATCTTGCGGGTCACGGAATGATTATTAACACATTCCTCATTTTGTCGACCATTTACTTCCTCTCTTGTTGGAGACCAAAAGACCAAGACTTGTCCAAACTAGAAAGTATTTTCAAAAACTTCCTTTGGATGGGAGACCACAAGAGGAGGGGGGTGCCTAAAATCAAATGGTCCATCTGAACTAGTCAAAGGGATAGCGGGGGCCTTGGTATTCTGGACATTGGTTGCATGGCTAAAAAAATTTCAAAAAAATGGATGATTAAGGTGTGGTGCAACCAGGAGACTTCGTGGGCCAAATTGATCTTCAGAAACAAGAATGCATTGACCTTGGTGGGATTCCTAAATTGGAAGAGTGTTGACCTTTTGACCCTTTTGTTTTCCTCGGTCCCGATTTTCCCAGAAGGCTCGAATCTAGTGTGCTCCCTATGGAAGAGTTGGAATAAAGTCAAAAGCTCCATTAGAATTAGTGAAGATTGGAAATGGGTGACGGGTATCAGACAGAATGACTCTATGTGGTTTCTGATCCAGGGCATCATGAATGTGGAATCTTGGAACATTCAAAGTGCCAAGAGGATCTAGAACAAGGGCTTTAGAAAATGGAAACATCTCTGGAAACAAGCCACCAACCAATGGATCAACTTAGAGGAGATTGATCCTAGTGTTAGCATTATCTACAAAGAATGGAATATTTTACAAAGCAGATATCTTGCCTTGGACCGCTCTAAAGTCCTTCTCATGGGACATGACTCGCTATGCCCGTTGGGTCTCAGATGACATAAGGGTAATTGTCTAACAAAAATCCCAAATATCAAATGAAACATTGACTATCAGGTCAACCTCAACAAGAAGTGGTGCCTGTCATGGATGCGATTGCGGTGGGATATGAAGTTCATGGCTATCTGGCACCCTCTCATTGAAAACAATAAGTCTCTCCTCTTATGGCAAATTCTTCATCGGGTAATCTGGACGAACCTGAAGGCTAGCAAAATTTGTGGGGTGTCTCCTTGGTGCAAGTGTTGTTGCCGATCCATTGAAGATGTTGGTCATATCTTCTTTACTTGTCCCAACTCCAATAGGCTCTAGCGGATTGTCAAAAAGAAAATTAAACTTCAAAAGCATATCAGCTGGAAACAAGCTCTGCTAGGAGAAGCAATGGGCTACTCGATGACTCTCTGGAATGCCATCAGAGGTGAGGTCCTCTGCAAGCTCTGGTGGGAAAGATGTGCTTATAACTTTGGTGACTCCCCCAAAGATTGGTCGATTAAGAAATCACTATTCCTCATTGGTAAAAGAATCTCCAAATGTAAGAAATCCCCCCTCCCCCTTCAGGCATCATAAAGTGCTCCTTTTGATCAACAACAAGCTTAAACCCAAGTGGGCCCGCATGAGGGTGATGAGAGGGTGATTAACCTTCTTTGTAATGCCATCTAAGATCTATAAGATCTACCCCTGCTTTGTGGGCTTTGGGGGTCCCGTGGGCAATAGTCCCCTTTACTTGTACTTTTCTTTTCCTTTTATTCAATACAGCTCCAAGAGAGTAGACTAAGGCCGAACTTCCTTTATATTTTTAAAAAAATTCAAAAGCATTGATCTCAATAATCAAACGTATCCTTTATAAAAAAACATAGGATTTGTGCAATCCAGAATGTAAACATGTCCATTTCTAAACTTGAAGGTGAGGATGAGAATTTCCTTATGATTAAATATGGTAGCTCGTAGAATTTTCGCTCATGTAGTTTCTAGGGTCAATGAAATGCTCCCTGTTTTTTTATCTCAGTTATTTGATTATCGCACATCCCAACATTTAGAGATTTGGAGATCCTGTCATTGAGTTAAATATATTGTTGGTTGGGCCCTCTATCTCTCAAGGTCTAGGTTGCATTATTCGTTATTCAAGAATTCATTTATTCGTGAATAATAACGGAATTTTATGGCACACCCTCATTATTCTACCAAATGTTTTGGTACCACATCAGCTTAGTCGGACATGGATGAATACTTTTTGCATGGTAATTTGACAAATTTTTATCAAATTCACTTTCGATCAAAAGAGTTTTCTATCAAAAACTTTATAGGTCGAAATTTATTTGATTGAATATGTTTTCATTCGAAACAAATTTGCTCGAATAATGCTTTATAAAAGAATATAACTAGACTCATTTTTCATAAGAGTTACTTTGTTTTTTACAAAATTACAGTGTCATAGAAAGAATAAGGTATGAACTCTTGCTATGAATATTAAGTACTTTAGTATAAAAATCATAAAACTCATAAATATTTTTTTTTGTGAATTAAAAACTATTGTGATTGTTTGACTCAACATTGATTCTTACTTCACCATAGTATATGTATGTGTGTGTATGGTTGTGAGTAAAAATGTATTGTGATTTTTTGAATCAATATTGATTCTTACTTCACAATAGGATATGTATGTGTATTTGAGTGTATAATTGTGAATGAAATATATTGTGATTGTTTGATTCAACATTGATTCTTACTTCACAATATTATTCGTGTGTGTATGATTGTGAATAAAAATATACTGTGATTCTTTGAATCAATATTGATTCTTACTTCACAATAGTATGTGTATGTGTATTGTTGAGAGTTCCATGCTCCACCGTTTTGTCCAAAGCTAGAATCATTCTCATGCAAGCACATATATCCCACATGCAAGGGAATTCTCCCAAACTCTATATAAGCAAGGCCTCCCTTCACTCCACATAAGTCATTCCACTCTAGCTCATTGCCAAGAGTGTGCTCCCACTCCTCATGGAGTCACCATGCTCCTAGAGCATCTCATGTAAGTCATGTCCATTTCTTTAATTCGTTCATAATGTTTTGTTATCTTTTGTTCCTTCCTCGTTAGCTTGTTAGATTTGTGATTGTAATAGAGTAGGAGTAGTCCCTTCTCATTTCAACATGGTATCATAGCATAGGTTAATCATTTTTCTTTTGAGCTTTGCTTTTGTCATGTTCAATATTAGTATGTTTTTTTTTCTTTCTTAATCCCTCCCTCCCTCCCATATATTCTTCAATAATAGTGCTTCTAAGCACTATTGTTATTCATTTTCTTTCATTTTCACAAGTTGTAGTTCTTAATCATATTTATCATTAGTTTTTCAACTTCATTTTCATTCATCAAAATAAAAGGTTGTTCCATCAGACCACTTCTATAATCTGTGTAGTATCACAGCCTAGAACTAGAAGAAGTTCCTTGCTAAGAGAGGAAGGGTGTATTTCAAGGGCATCTTCTCTCAAAATTGAAGATGCCATCCATCTCTATGAGGAGGTACATCTCTGCTTCAGAATTGACCACAACCATAATTAAAACTTCATCAAACTGTGTCACGACCGTCAACATCCTAGAAAAGTTGTAATACGATAGCACAACTGATCATCAGTCTATTGGATGCATCATCATTTGCTTGTACAGTTAGATGTGTAGATGCAAAGAGGTTTGCTTAAATTGCTGCTAAGAGTAGAGGTGTGAAGAACGGAAAGAAAAGCTTGACACATAGAAGTTGCCCCATGGGCTCACACAGATAGCATAACACTGTTGAAAAGAAGATGTAATCTTCTGCTGCGCCAAGCTCAAAGGACAGAGTAGTAGACTGCACAACAAGTGATGGAGATCAGAGAGGCGATGAATCTGAACAACTCGCATAGTGGCCGGAGCACTGAAGCGTGAAAGAGCATAAGCATCTGTTGCTGAATCCAGCAGTTGGGATTGAGTGAAGGTGCATCAAATACCTGGTATGTGAAGACGGGCAAATGCGGCTCGTCCAGATTCAAATCCTCAGAAGTGACGCCTCGGCTGAGCATATGAACTCGTCTCGTTGTATAGAGACTGCGTTGTCAGCCATGTTCTGATGGAATTTGGAACTTGCACAATTCACGGAGTCTCACACCTTAGAATGATTTGAATTTCATAAGCAATGATGTTAGCAATGCCACGTCTGAGGATTTTCTTGGGTTCATTGAACATATCTCTATCAAAAATTGTGCATTGTATGTTGACAATAATGCCACACATATAGGATTTCGATTGAATCTTACACACAACATGATGTTTAGGCGGCACTCATTATTCATTGCATACAGTGCAAGAAGAGTCACATAGAATATCTCTCTACTTATTTCTATTCAAGGCATGTTCTTTTTAGAAGAGAATTCAAATGAGTTTGTAAGCAAAAGATTTTTTTATGGCTCCTTGTAATGGGATTAGACACCACCATGCATAAACATGGTAGGACCTTCCCAAAGCCATCATATGAGTAACCCTATCTCTCCAAAGATCTTATCAACATTATTGAGCTCCAACTTATTTCAAGCCCCATGTAAAGGGAGTAGATACTGCCATCTAAGTATGATGGTAAGACCTTCCCTATGGCTTGCACATACATAATTTTTTCAAGCACATGGTAAGGAGGATCAAGCTCTACACATCAAATTAAAGAACTTTGCTATCTGAATCTTCTCTTAACTTCATGAAGTTGATCTTCAATCTTTCCTTCGTCTCTTCACTTCTAGGCTTTATATAATCACCAATTGTTGATTGTACTGCTCCAACAAAGAAGAATATGTAAATGGATCATAAGCACTACCTACCCCATGATGTAAACCCTTGTACATGTCTAAGGATCCCATATGTCCCTAGATCCCAACAAAACCACTTGTATCTCAAATGTCCAAGTATATGTCTTGGGATCCAATATGTCCCAAGATCCTAGGGATGCCATATGTCCTACACTTGGATGCCATATGTCCAAGTTATGTACAAGGATCCCATATGTCCTTGGATCCTAAAAACCAATGGATTAAGTGATCCCATATGTCACTAGTCCCCATATTCAAAACAAAAGGGTCATCACATGGAGGGGGGGTGTTGAGAGTTCCATGCTCCACCCTTTTGTCCAAAGCTAGAATCATTCTCATGCAAGCACATATATCCCACATACAAGGGAATTCTCCCAAACTCCATATAAGCAAGGCCTCCCTTCACTCCACATAAGTCATTCCGCTCTAGCTCATTGCCAAGAGTGTGCTCCCACTCCTCATGGAGTCACCATGCTCATAGAGCATCTCATGTAAGTCATTTCCATTTCTATTTTAATTAATTCATAATGTTTTGTTATCTTTTGTTCCTTCCTCCTTAGCTTGTTATATTTGTGATTGTAATAGAGTAGGAGTAGTTCCTTCTCATTTCAACATGTATGTGTATGTGTATGTGTGTGTATGTTCTATGATTGTAAGTGCAAATCTAATATGATTGTGTATGTGCATGTATATGTGTGTGTATGATTGTGCATTAAAAAATATTGTAATTGTTGGAAAAGGTTTTATGTTTTTCTGATAGTTCAAGGGTTGAGAAGGTATTAATAAGTGAAGATCAAAGGCATCCAAGACAACACATATCGGTTAACAGAAGGTTCTTCTTGTATTGATTCAATATAATTTCATAGATCTATCGATCTTCTTTAGGAAGTTGTATTGTATTGATACAACAAGAACCTTTTGTTAGCTAAGATGTTGGCATCAAGAAAATAGCATCAAGAGGGACTTGTTATGGAAAAGGTTTTATAGAAATCATATTATGCACCTGATCCCTGGATACTTACGACAAAAAAGATGCAAACAGGTAAAAAAATGATTTTACTTTTCATCATATATTTTAGTATGTTTTCAAGCACATAATAATGAATTTTCAAGCACATAATATAAAAAATGATTTTACTTTTCATCATATATTTTAGTATGTTTTCAAGCACATAATATAATGAAAATTCATTATATTTTTATAAGTTATTTTGAAGGTTGATTTATTTCGATCTGAGGAGGTGGTGGGAGGTCTAGATGTAATGTGTATATACTTCAACCATATGGAAAACACATACAGGTACGAAAGTCGAAAAAAAGTATGGTTGAAAATACCATATGTGCATAAGTGCAGGGTTGGTTCTTTATGCATCAAGAAACCTCTTTCCTGACTTGAATTACTTGTACATGATTGTGAAGGTAGATAAGATTTCTTGATTGCGCTTATTTTTTTCAAGGTTGAAGTCTATTTACTATGTGTATGTGCTTGTGTTTATGTATATATACATATGTATGTGTGTATGTATGCATGTGAGTATGTATGCATATGTGTATGTATGCATATGTATGTATGTGCATGTGTGTATACATGTTTCTAGGTATGTATGCATATGTGTGTATGTATGCATGTGAGTGTATGTGTGTGTGTGTCTATGTGTGTGTATGTATATGTGCAAGTATCTATATGTATATGTGTATATGTGCAAATATCTATATGTGTATGTGTGTGTATGCATATGTGTGCTTTTGTAAATGTATCTCTGTACATATCTTATATGTGTGCAATTGTGTATGTGTATATATGTGTGCATGTATGTTTGTGTATATGTGTGTATCTGTGTGTATGCATATGTGTTATGTATGTGCATGTGTGTATGCATGTATCTATGTTTTATGCATATGCATGTGTATGCATGTGTGTATGTATGCATGTGTGTATATATGTGTGTGTATGTAAATTTGTCCTATCCTTTGCTTTTTTTTTTTAAGATTTTAGAAACGCCATTATCTTGTGTGATATTTTGCCAAATATTCATTAAGACCTAATACTTTATGCTTTTTTACAAAATTTAACAATAATTATTACCTAAGTTGATTATAGCTCAAAAACTTGTTAAGGGAATTCGGGAGTTTCATTTTCCTTTTTTTAATGGAGGTTTGGTCGAGGCCTAATCCTCCAGGTTTTAACTTTGAAATTGAAAAGAGAGAGGCAGAATGTTGTTTGTGTGGACTTCCCTCTAATAGACGGCATCTCTTGTTATAGGAGCCGTAGGTTGTGCAACACTATCAGCTCCATAGAATTCTTGCCCATAGAATAAAGTAGGAGTTGAGTGACACCTCTTTCTCTATATATGTTGCACACTCTGTATCTTGTGTATGAATGATAATATGAACTTCATATTTTTGGTTATATATCCTCTTTCAGTCTTACTGATGAACGAAGAAGAATCCGTTGTTGTCATGAAAACAAGTGAAGATATATATTGAGGACAGAATTTGCATATTTACAAAAGAGTATTTGAATATTCTTTATATCTGTTGCAAGGTGTTATCATATGGTTTGTATATGAGTACATGGAACCTGTAGTTGATATGTAAGACTGTACCTCAGGTGAAGTAAATGAAATCCATAGAGGTTATATATGAACATGTGTGTTAAGCATATGTGTAGGAATGTGTGTTAAGCATATTTGCAAGAAGCCTCAATAAACGTTGTATGCATTTATTGGTTTATTCCATGCTATGACAAAGACAACTTGTTCAAGTGGAGTTTTATAAGATACACATATGATGCTATATTGATGTAGAGTTTATGGGAGATTCATATGCAGGCCAGGTATGATTGTTTGATGAGAGATGAGATAGTGTAGAGGCACATGAGGTTGAATCACCGATCACGTACTGTAGTTGCTTGACGAAGAGGTATGATGCATTGGCATAACATGTGTACCATGTCCTTATTAATGAGACAATTTACTGGATGATGCATTACAAATTCTTGTATTATTATAAACGAGAAACCATGTTCTTACGGATGTGACCATTTAGTCATTGTTGCATTTATAGATTGTTATTTAAGATAGTGATCATATACAGATCCAGTACATGTAGGATTCAAGATGCAGAGTATTAATATATGATGGGACAAACTCTACGGAGGTAGCTAAGAGAGTGACGATGGAATGCCAAATTCATATTTGTGATGATTACATGCTTATGCTTAAGTTATGTGGTTTCGTTCATGTACATGTTTGGTTATATATAGGTCACATGAAGAAGCTATAAATTATCGTTACACACGAATATGAAGTGCTGATGTATTATGTCAATGAAATGATGCTCTTTGTTATAAATCAATGGTAGAGTTACTTTGATATATGGAGGTGCGGTTAAGTATTGAAGAGAACTAAAATACTGAAGTAAAAAAAGGGGAGGATTGAAGAGCATAATTTTTACTAAATCTCAAATTTTGGTCTCTTTGGTTATTAGTTCATCACTTTCCACATGTGCTATTGGTATTACTTATACCAACAGTCATGCACCAATAGAGGTGGCTCCAAAACGCTGATCTGACAAAAATTAGTGACCCTAAAGGGATAATTCTCAAAAATATTTTGAGGTCTTCTACCTTCATGCCAATTTTGGTAGCAATTTGAGGTTGTTTGTGAATCACGCTTTCTCCATGCCTTCTCACATACTCTTCACCATCGACCTTCTCAACGAGCTCTCTACAGCCACACTGGCTCTGATACCATGTCACGAGGAAGGAGATAAGGAAGAGAGCTCACACACACACTCTCATAATCAAGGAGAAGCACACACTCAGATTGAGGCAAGGAAGAATAATCTTCTTCTTCTTCTTCTTCTATTACATAAAAAGGAATGTAAAAGAATGATCTAAAAAACAAGAATACAACTATTGCAACATATAAAGACTAGTACATAAGGAAAAAACCTAATGTCTGCGAATGAGTGAGCTGGAAAGAAACAAATGTGCCATCACTCTCTATAGATAAATCTAATAAAGTTCAATGAAGTGTCCCTGACATATACCGGTGTGACTACTATACATGTTAGAAAAATGAAAAAGTAATACGTGTCGTCCTAGATCATCACATGTTGAGTTTGATATGTCAAAAGTTAGCACAAATAAGTGAAGTTGCTTTGGCAGCCCTTTGGAATGCCATGAAAATTGAAACACTTTAGAAACATGGGAAGGTAAGGTGCATGGTGATAAGCAAAAAATAGAATGGATCGCCAGTGAAGGGAACAACAGTTTTATTCATCTTCTTTTTATTTCCTTAACTCCTTTGTATTTTTTTTTCTTATCAATCAAGTTCAAGCTTTTGTAAAGTAAAGATTATATAATATTAGTCCACTATTAGAGAACTTGTAAATTGATTGTGAATAAAAAAATGAACAATATTAATCATCAAGGTACATACAAGGCACAAGGGTTTAAGTACTTAACTTCTTTGATATCAAAATGTTCATTAATGATTTGGAAGAAAGAATTTTTCCAATTGCATCGTAGCTTATGTGCAAAAGGAAAGATTCTAATGCAATGATCTTCAACCCCATCCTACTTTTGGGGACTCCAGGGATCCCATGGGTACTAATCTCTTTCTCTTGTATAGATGTTTTCTATACTTAAAGCTTGGGAGAAAAGGCAATTGCTGAACTTTCTTTTGAAAAAAAGAGATGGGTTGAAAAAGAGGGGAATTGTTAAACAAGGGTCTAATCCACTGGAGGAATGACACTTGGATGGCTTCCATTCATGAATGCAAGTTTCTTGAAAATTAAGGGATTTTGACTTCATAAACATCGATCATGGGTTCAATCCAAGGATTGAGAACAATTCCTACTTTCAAAAAATTACTTTTAAGCTCCACACTTGATCCAAAGTCCGTTAAAGGATACAGATTCATTCCAATAATGGCTTCCAAGCCTAGAAGTGTCCTTTCAACCCATATAAAAAAAGACTTTCCTATGCTTTAGAATAGAGTTGAAAATAGTTTTTATGAGTTGAACGCAGTGGCTATTTTCTTGATGATTCCTTTAATCCAGTGAAAAATAAAGTGGCCCTTGAAGATCTCAACCTTTTGCTAATGAGTTATCTTTTGTGATTGGAAATTTCTAAAATAATCATGTTTAATGATATTAATGAATATGAAGACATTCAATATATAATGTAGCAGATGGACACTACTCAAGCTATCCATTATCGAGTAATGTTGTGATATGAATGTCTAGTTGGTTTAGATAGATCTAAAATTGGACATCGTTTGGTGATCTTGTGTTTGCCCAAAAGTTGTATCATTGGACTAATGGTTAAGCTGTTCAAACCTCTAGAGGGAGGTCTTGGGTTGGAACGAGTAAAGAGGGTAAGGTGTATTTTACCCAAACCCAAGCCCAAGGTTCTATAAGGTTCTAAGTTAAGCTGACTACGACACTTAGAGGTGACAATCATCTCTCTCATAGGTGGCGGTCCAAACTCTAGTTCTTCACAATGGTATCAGAGCCTACGACCCATGGAGAACTTCACTAGCTCATCTTCTTCCTTTTCTATTGAAGACATTGAATATGACACAGAGATTTTATTAGTATATTCTTCATTTTCTAAAGTCTTGCACGCGTTCGTCTCCATTCATGCTTCTTCGTATTCTTATGGAGAACTTCAGTAGCTCATGTTCTTCCTCTTCTCTTGAAGACATTGAATACGACATGGAGACTTTATCATGTTCTTGATTTGCTGAAGTTTTGCACCCTTCATATCCATTCATGCTTTTCAATGTTCTTTCATCTTCTCGTATCTATTTGCTTAGTTTGCAAGCATGTTTGCTTCTTCCTCTCGAAGGCTTTATGTGCAAAAGTTTTGAGAATTTCCATGCGGAAACACCCCCCTTAAGTAGAGATACATTGTCTGTTGCCTATGCAACACTACAAAATATCAAGGGCATATCGACATTGTCCATACCGACGGTCATGTTTTGACATCGGTATGAACATTAAAAATGCTTGAGAAACCACGGATGCAATACCGACAGTATGAACCTCGGTATAGGCATCGGTAATTTACTGGAAATTATGGACGCTTATACCGATGCTTATACCGACGCTCATACCGACGCTTATATCGATGCAACATTTTAACCGGACCTGAGAGAAAAAATTCGACATTTGTTCGCATTTTGAATGAAACTCTGCTTCTATCAAATTTGTGCATGCGAACTACATTCTGAGCATACTGTGTACACACATCTCTCTCTTTCTCTCTCTCTCTCTCCCTCTCCCTCTCTCTCTCTCTCTCTTTCTGTACACACACCTCTCTATTTCTCTAGATCTAAAATTTTGGTAAGTATCACACATACTGTAGCACCCTTTCTCTTTCTTTGTGTTTTCCCTTTTTTAATTTCTCTTGTCTTTAGTTTTACAGGAGCTTTTTGGCATGAGTTCTTTGCAATTCGACGAAGGACAACATTAAGTGGACTTTGACGACAACGCTCCAAACAATTACATCTAGGTAAGTGATTGTTTTGTTTTTTATTGATATAGAATAAGATAGAGAGAGAGAGAGAGAGATGAAAGAAAGAGAGAGATCTAGAGAAACATAAAGAGCGAGAGAGAGAGAGAGAGATGAAAGAGAGAGAGAGTGAAAGAGAGAGAGATATGAAATAGAAAGAGAATGAGATAGAGAGAGAGATGCATACATACATACACACACATATGCATACACATACTCACATACATATTACATACACACATGCATATTACATACACACTCACATACATATTACATACACACATGCATATACATACACATACATATTACATACTCACATGCATATGCTTACAAACATATACATACATACATGCATATTACATATACACATGCATATTACATATACACATGCATATTACATACATACATGCATATACATACACACACACACATATGCATACTCATACTCACATACATACATGTACACACATATACATACATACATGTACACACACATGTATACATACACACATGCATATGCGTACATACATACACACATATTTGCATGTACACACATACACACATACATACATACACACATGCATATACATACACACTCACATATGTATACACACACATATGTGCATACACACAGGCATATGCACACATGCATACACACTCTCTTTCTTTCTCTATGTGTTCTCTTCTTTAATTTCTCTTTTCTTTTGTTTTGCAGGAGCTTTTTGGCTAATTCTTTGGGATTTGGCAAGAGAGGATGTGGATTGGGCTTTGACGAGAGAGATCAAAAGAATTACATCAATGTAAGTGATTGTTTTGTTTTTTATTATAAATAGAGATAGAGAGAGATAGAGAGAGAGAAAGAGAGAGAGAGAGAGAGAGAAAGAGAGAGAGAGAGAGAGAGAGACATGTTTTAGGGTTAGGGCTTTTTACTTTTACACATATATGCACATAATACATACACACATGCACACATATACACATGCATACATACATACACATACACATACGCACACATCATAAATACATACACACATATGCATACACACACATGCATACACACACACATGCATACACACATGTGACATATACATACACACATATGCATGTTTTAGGGTTAGGGTTTAAGGATTAGGGTTTTTGGCTTTTAAATATATACACACATGCATACACACATATACACATATATATATATACATGCATACACACATAGACACACTCACACACACATATACATACACACTCACATATTTTTATTATAAATAGAGATAAAGAGGGAGAGAGAGATAGAGAGAGAGAGAGAGAAAGAGAAAGAAAGAGAGAGAGAGAGAGATGTTTTAGGGTTAGGGTTTTAGGATTAGTTTTGACTTTTACACATATATGCACATAACACATATGCACATGCACACATATACACATGCATACATACATACACATACACACACATCATAAATACATACACACATATGCATACACACACACATGCATACACACACATGCATACACACATACACACATGAGAAATATACATACACACATATGCATGTTTTAGGGTTAGGGTTTAAGGATTAGGGTTTAAGGATTAGGGTTTTTGGCTTTTAAATATATACACACATGCATATACTCATATACACATATAAACACATAATACATATACATATACATATACACACACTCACACACACACATACACAGACACACATACACACACACACACACACACACACATACATATATATATATATATATATATATATATATATATATATATATATATATATATATATATATATATATATATATATATATATATATATATATATATATATATATATATATATATATATATATGTATATATATATATATTATATATATATAGAGAGAGAGAGATAGACATACACACACACAATACATATACACACACATGCATACACACATATACACATATAAACACATAATACATATACACATACACATATATATACACATGCATACACACATACACACATACATACATACACACACACATATATCTATATATATATATATATATATATATATATATATATATATATATATATATATATATATATATATATATATATATATATATATATATGTGTGTGTGTCTCTCTCTCTCTCTCTCTATCTATATATATATATATATATATATATATATATATATATATATATATATATATATATATATATATATATATATATATATATATATATATATGTGTGTGTGTGTGTGTGTGTGTGTGTCTCTCTCTCTCTCTCTCTCTCTCTCTCTCTCTCTCTCTCTCTCTATATATATATATATATATATATATATATATATATATATATATATATATATATATATATATATATATATATATATATATATATATATATATATACAGAGAGAGAGAGAGATGCATACACACATGTGACATATACATACACACATATGCATGTTTTATGGTTAGGGTTTTAGGATTAGGGTTTTTGGCTTTTACATATATACACACATGCATACACACATAGACATATATAAACACATAATACATATATACATACACATATATATACACATGCATACACACATATACATGTTTTAGGTCTAGGTTTTC
Source organism: Ceratopteris richardii (assembly GCA_020310875.1). NCBI lineage: Eukaryota > Viridiplantae > Streptophyta > Polypodiopsida > Polypodiales > Pteridaceae > Ceratopteris > Ceratopteris richardii. The sequence continues at coordinate 101,461,970 of CM035407.1, forward strand.
AGGATTAGGGTTTTAGGTTTTTTTCATAGATACTCATATGCAAACACACACATACACATATATATATTCACGTACACATATATATACACAAGAATACACACATACACATGTTCTAGGTCTAGGTCTTTAGGATTAAGGTTTTAGGGTTTTTACACATGCATACAAATATTTTCACATATACAAATATACACACACAATACCTATACACATACACATGTATATACATATGCATACACACATATACATGTGTTCTAGTTGTTGTTTGTAAATATCATGTCAATGTGTCTCATTTCTTTGTACATGGTTCATGATTCATTTCGCTCATGTCTTTTGTATTTGAGAGTACGTTTTGCTTTATCAAATTATGTTTTTGTTGCCTATCATACATCTCACATGTAGTGGGGTTTTTTTTGGGCAGAATGTATTGTCTTTTGCTACACAATAGCATGGGAATGTTGTTGTAGCAAGAGACAACAAACTCTGCCCAAAAACTTTTTTGCAATATGGTCGTCGGTATAGGCGACAATATAAGCGTCGGTATGCCCAGGCACATATCGATGCTTATACCGACTATTTTGCCCAGGGGCATACCATGGCTTATACCGTCACTTATACCGATGCTTATACCGACGCTCATACTAACGCTTATACCGACGCTTATACCGACGCTCATACCGACGCTTGGGTTCCGACACCTACACCGACCCTTACACCGATGTCGGGGCAAAATTGCGCCCGTTCATTTTCCTCCGTAGAAGCCTCGGTATATGGCCGATCTGTTGTAGTGCAGAACTTGCACCATAGATTTTTGGTAGCATGTACTTAACAAACCGTGCATTGCTAGTGTAATAGACATGCACCTAATCTTTTTGACTCTTTCATAGGTAATTGATTTGAAAGATATAGTGCACCCGGAATGTAGAAAAACAAAAAACAAATTGTGGGTTCAATCAATGGTCTTGATCTAGATTCAAGCTCTTGTCATTGGGACTGAGAATTGATCGAGCTATCCAACCATATTTCATCACATGATGCTGTTCTTTGGATCTACGCATGGAAAATTATAAACTAAAGTGGACCATAAGATTGGATTTGAACCTAGCATGGCCATATTGTTAAAGCCACAAAGCCTATGGACGTTAGTAAAAGCGAAAGTGCGTAAGATTGACATCCTGATGCTATATGATCCGTATTCTTCTTATTAAAAAAAAAATCATAGGAATGTGATGGTTTACAATTAGTTGCCGACAGGATTTGATACAAAGCTAACAAACAAAGCTTCACTCCAGCCATGCACGAGCATACATCTTCTTGAACATTACTTTCTGTTCAAATCACGAGCAACCCGAATACTCTTCTCTTAAGGTTGCATCCCTTTTTATTATTGTTAGACGATGGCTGGATCACCTCTAACAGGCGTATTCAATATTCTATTGCCAGCCTAAATAAGTACACAGATCAGACAATAGAATAAATGAGAGAAGCAGAGAACCATACCCAGGGAGATAGCAGACAAGACATCAAGACATGCGCATCCTTTTTCATTAACTCAAGCCATATTTATATACAATGCTTGGTGACCCATCGTGCCCCCATTTACACCCCTTCACAAGGAATTCCCACCTTATGGTCAAACCCTTTGAAGAGCCTTCAATTTGAGCCTTAATATATATGCTTTAAGTAAATTTCAAACCACTAAATATGCTCATCTAACACTGGCACACACGGTGGACTCGAATCCCACACAATGCTTACCAATGTCCTAGGTTTTGTAAATGTTTCTACCCTATGAAACACTATCCACCAACCAAAGTGCATGGCCCAAATCCATGGTATGGAAGGTAAAACAATGCCCATACAGTTCCATACAAAGTACATATATGAGAGGCAAAGTATAGTGTCTAGGAATATGCCAAGGTATACAATATACTCCTCATATATATAACAAGCCGCCCTTCCTAAACTATGCTCTATATGAGAATGCAAAAGTGGTTGGGTGATCCCTTATCCTCATATACAATTTTTGTAAACGGTGAAATACATCATGTATGAATAGATTTTGAGATACATCAAAATCCATTTCATAGGATAGAAAATATGAATTTGACTCCATAAAAGGGAGTCATACAATGTAATAACAATCCATATGCTTTCTTTAGCATCTTCAATCTTCTCTTTATCACGCTCAACATGGTTCATTTCATCATACTTCATATCACCATGCTCCATGTATGCTTTACTTTGCTTCAAATTTCGGAATTGCACAAGACTTTGCTCAATATCATCAATGAAAATACTCCATATCAATTTATCTTTATGGAAACCTAGAATATAAACAAATACGCAAATACTTCCACCAAACATAAACATAATTAGCACATGAGTGAATGATTCATTATCAAAACACCATATCACAACAATGAGATAATATTCCACTAAAGAATGAGAACATGGATTAGTACTCATCATATGCATCTACCCAATAAGGAGTCACATAAAGAGTGTCACACGTCAAAGCTACTCTTTTTGTAGTATGCCTTGGAAACCAACGCATTTCCATGAATGATAGATAGTGTTTTCCACAATACTCAATAAAATTAGCTATATGTGTGCTAACATGAATAATGCCTTTCTCCTCATTCCCTTCATTGGTATGCATCAAAAAGGTGGAAAAAATATCATTATCTTTATCTTCATCATCACACCCCTTATATGCATCAAACATGGGTGTGGTAGCATCATACAATATGAAATCATGTGTGTTTGTGGCTGCCATGAAAGTATGTAGATGTGCATCATCAATGCATTCCTTTTCTTGTAAAGCATCATCCTCACAATAAGCATAAAAAATAGTTAAAGATTTAGGCTTTCCGTCATGCAATATGGCAATGTCATCATCATGATAAGTATCAAAGATTGGAGGAGAAGGAAGCAAAGGTAGGATCATCATGAGCAATCATATGTTTCTTTTGTATCAAATCTTCATGCATAATTTCAATGTTCTTCTAAATGAAGCATAGAGATGGATCATTATTATCATGTATTGTTTTGTTATGGGAAATTGTGTGCCCATCATCACCAAGAGGGAAATAGGATTCATTACTTGCATCATGCAAAAGAATGGTAGCGAAATCATTTCCATACATAACATGTGAACAATTCTCATCATTATGCTCAATCATATCATCATCCAAAGATATAGAAGGAAGAGGTGTGAGAACTTCATTTCCATGCATATCCTTAACTTGTGCACACATATCATCATCAATCAAAGCCATATCATTGTGTGAAATATTATTATCACAATGTGTACATTCATGTGGAATCTTATGTTCAATATGTAGAAGGAGAGGTGGCATCATCAAGTATATGTGCATCACATCCATCATTATTCTCACTCAAGGGAAAAAAGGGGGTTAAATCATCATACACGATATAAGTGATGTTTTGTATCTTATTCATTAACTTGTCACAACATGCTATAAATCTATCAAGCAAAGTAGGGAACATGCATATGTTATTCGCTAACATGGGGACGGTGTATAATCGTGTTTTCCTTGCAGCAATGCATTTTTTAATCTCCAAACATTGTGAAATAATGTAGTTCCATTACCATACCTAATCTATTTTAAGTTCTCATCGTATAGATTAAGCAAATTAAATATGTCTTTTACACATAACGGTGCACAACTCCCCAAACATTGGATGCAAGCATGAAATGGACAATGCACAATTGTGTGATCCTTATAATCACACCAAATGCATGAAAAGACATCGCAACTTTCCAAAAAAATACTTAATTCACTTATGTAGAGGGATCTGGCCTCTCTCTACCACTCTCTCTCTCTATCTCTCTCTCTATCTACCTATCTTTTTGGGCACGTGTCTATTCGCATGAAATTCTCGTTGATCAAGGGCTAGAGTATAGGACCTGCAATCAACGCGGTGAAGTGATCAGTACTAATGATGATAGGAAGGCTCCGAAGGCCCACGTCAGCGATTGCAAAGCCCTGTAAGTCACGTGAGGAGCTCAAAAGCAATTTGACAAGCCGCTTTCCTACCATCCATGCCACGTGGACAAATGTTGGGCCCGGGGATGATTAGAGGAGCATCTAGGGTGGCCTGTGCATCGGGATTTTTGGAGGGATGGTATTGTCATTCCTAACTCCCCTTCCCCTCTGTGCTTACAAATGTTTGCTGATGACACTAATGCTTTTCTTAAGGCTGATTCTAAGTCCCTGGAAAAGTTCTTGGAATGTTTGGATATTTTCTGTCTGGCTAGTGGATCTAAAGTCAATCATAGCAAGACCGGCTTCAAGGCTTCTAATAACATCATTCCTATCAAAATTACTCAACTTGGGTGCAACCTTATAAAAGATGGTGAGGTTTTTAGATTATTAGGGATCCCCATGGGGTTCAATGTCTCCTTTTCTCAAAAGTGGGAGTGGGTGTTGAAAAATTCAAGAAAAGTATGTCTCTTTGGTACGACGCTAACAGTTCTTTGCCCCACAGGACATTTATTTTGAATCATTATTTGCTTCCCAAACTGGTCTATTTTTTGTCATGTTGATCTCCCTCCAAAAAGCAATTGGGCCAGGTATTCTCCCTGGCTAAAAGGTTTCTGTGGGGCGGTTCTGATAATAGGAAAAAAATTGCTAAAGTTTCCTGGGAAGTTTGTTGTCTGCCTAAAGAGAAAGGTGGTCTAGGATTACTGTGTCCTATTAAAATGGTTGACAACATGGCTGCAAAGTGGGTTTTTAGAAGTATCAGGTGTAATGAAATATAGACAATTCTTATCCATAGGAATGTATCTAAATTTTATCTGACCAATTACAGGTCCTCACAAAACATAAGGTTATGGGATATCATATGTTGTCCTCATCCCATTTCCCCCACTGGAAGCCCTCTGGTCTGCAGGATTTGGAAGGCTTGGTTTAAAGCTAAATCTCTGTTTATCCGCCCATATAAATTGAGATCTTTTTCTGATTTCTATGTGCAAGAGTCTCCCTGGCTGGGTTGCTTGGCTCGCTCGAACAAATGCAATTTAGCTATAAAGGATCATACTAGTGTCACAAGCTACCTTCAAATCCTCTAGAGATTTTATGGTTAATGGAGACATGATAGAAGATCACGCCCTATTAAATATGCCTAATATCTCCTTGTCCTGTTTGCAGGTTCTTCTTCAGCATAAGGCCATGTTGGAGGTGCAGCTGAATCAATGTAGATGGAAGGTTCTCAGGCTCAAGACTGTTGCTGAATGGATATTCTGCAACTTCAAAAGGAATAAGGGTTCTATGGATATCATCATCCCTAAGTTGAACAGGCTCTAGAGTGTCAACTGGTCCCCCTTTCAATGGTCCTTCAGATTTAAATCTCTGTGGGCTTACCCTGATTCCAGAAAACATTCCTTTCTTCAATGGTTGATTATTCATAAAGGTCTTTGGCTGGGCCCCAGAGTCAAGAAAATATTTGCTGATGGAGGAAAATGTGCATTTTGTGGCACAGTGGAGGATGTTTGTCACCTATTCTTTGAATGTGCCCATGCTAAACCCTTTTGGTTCCCTGTTGAAAACTACTTGCAGAGTATTCAAGCCCCCAAGCTTCAGAAGTTGGAGGCCATTCTTGGTTGCTACAGAAATATGGACATTCTGTTGTGGAACATGTGGAGAGGTCACATCTTGTGGGCCATCTCGCTAAGCAGAAATAACAGAGTTTTTGGTCATGTGAGGAGGAACTTCCTCATTTCCCTCCCCAAGACCCTTAAGAAAGTTGCTATCCATTGTTTAAAATGCATTGTTAGGCCCTCTTTGCCCCCCCAGGACATTCACTCTCTTTTGTATGAAAACAAGTACTCCTGTTGGAAAGATCTGTTAGCTCAAATTTATTATGGGCACAGATTTTCCATGTTGTACTCATTGTAACAGTTATGGTCTGAGGTGCTCCTGCCCTCTACACTGATGTATTGTTCCTCTGTCAATTTATATTTTCTTGCTTTTTGCAAATAAAAAAACTCATGGGTCATGCACACATGCTGATTCACTAGGGCCATATCGTCGAATCCACCAGTAGGCCTAAATCAGATGGGCCCAAAAGGGCACAAATGATGACATTTAGAGAATCACAAGGCAAGGAGAGATGGCAGCCGGGAAAAATTGGCATAGTACCAAAAGCTAGTGGGACTGTTAATGAAGCCGTAATCATCCCCACACGGAGGCATGGAGATTAGTGGGCCAATGGACCCACAATCTAGGTCATTATTGGCTTAGAATGGAAATAAAATGGGTGCCTAATCGGTCCTCACTCTTGGTGGTGATGTAGACAAAGTCGATGAGCTATAAATGATGACAGCAACCTTGGGGGACCGGCGGGATGTCTAGAAGCACAGAGCATGCCATTCTATCAGTCGGTCCCACAACAGGATGTGTGGGTATGTTGATAGAGGAAATAGCACCAGGCATACAAAAATCAGTCAACCTCGATAATGATTCTGATTGCTCCTATGGAGGCACAAGTAGCAAAAAGTATAGAGATGCTCAATGCATGCTGGTGATTCGTGGATAGGCAACCGGTCATCTCAGAGATCCCAGTCCACCCGTAGAGGATGGCCAATGTTAGACAGTAGTGGGATCACCTCTAACAAGCGTATTCAATATTCTATTGCTAGGCTGAATACATACATAAATCAGACAACAAAATAAATGAGAGAAGAAGAAAACCATAGCTGGCGAGATAGCAGACAAGACATCCAAGACATGTGCACCCTTTTGCATTAACTCAAGCCATATTTAATACTATGCTTGGTGACCCATCATGCCCCTATTTAGACCCCTTCACAAGGAGTTCCTACCTTCTGGTCACACCCTTTGAAGAGCCTTCAATTTGAACCTTAATATATATTCTTTAAACTAATTCCAAACCACTAAATATGCTCATATTACATTATCTTTAGCCATATCTTCTTCATTTTTAGCTCCTTCACATATGTATCAAGAAGTTAAGGTATCAAAGAAAGATAAAGAGATTGAAGGAAAAGAAAAGTTTTCTTGTATGCATATTTCGAACTTCATTATGGAGAATAGAGGATAAAAAAAGAGGATCTTCTTTCAACAGGATTATGCAAAAACTATGGAAGCCTCAAAGATGAAAGATGGATTCTCCTAAGGGGTTGTTGGTAGTGCACAAGGTCCAACTAGAGGAGGAAGCAAACATCAAAGGCAAGGGAGCACATAAAGCAAGTGTGTGTGAGGATAAGAGGGAGCAAGTGTGTGTGAGGATAAGAGGGAGTCTCATTTTTTCAAGGATTCCATCAAATACCCAAACAATGATTTTTATCACTACCTTGTATTATAGACACCTAGTTTTGTATTCGAAAGCTCCATTTTGTGCAAGTAGAAGAGTTCTTAAGCTTAAGGAGATTAGGTAGACTCTACCTACACATTTTCATAATTTTTGAAGCTCATTAGATACCTCGAATTAGAGCTACAACCTAATTTTTAACTATGCTAAACACTATGTCTAAAACCAGCCAAAGATAGTAGAAAACCACAAAGGGAGCTAGAGAGGTCATTTTTGAGGTTGGTTGCTTTTTCATTGTAGGATTGAGCATGTAATGTGATTGAGAACATTGGTAATAGAAAATCCACTTCCTTCCATTGATATACTTCTTGTCTCTACCTTGTGTGCATGTATGTGTGTGTGCATCTCATGTGCTTGTCACCATCACCTTCACACACTTCACTCATTCACGATCATATCATCCTCATGTCTTCACGGAATGACAATTAAGGAGGTGAAATTTATTGATGTCTTGCTCATCCTTGTCTAGAGTGACACCAAATTTTGTATTGTTGCTAGGGAGCGCACTTGTGAATGAGCGTGGCATGGTACGAGTGTTGAAGTATTAATGTTGGAATGTTAAATTTGTTGTGTTTGTTGATTTTTTCATCATTTTCATCATCAACTTCATCTCCACTACCTTCCATCACCATAGTCACTCGTCATCTTCTTTGCCAAAAAGTTTTAGTTTTCACCATATCTACCCCTTCCCCCTCATTTTCTTCATTTGCATTCACGTGAGAGTGACAGAGCAAGTTTGCATGTGCTTTGGTTTTTCTAGCTTTTAGTGATTTCTTGCAAGTACAACGTTGGCATAAAATCGAGGCAGCATAGATATAACACATAGAAATTTTGGGATCCATGCTATTTGAATCCAATACATGTAGTGGAAGTTAGAGAACCTCTTTTAGAATCTACCCTATAAGGCACATGCTTGTTAAAACCTAATTCAGTCACAATTCAAAGACTAAATAACTGTAAAATTTTCCCACACATATTAGAAAATATTAGCTTTCTAATAAGCTAAAGAGTGCTCCATTTAGAGTTCATATTGCCAAGCAATTAACTGTACAAAGATAGACTACATGTCATCTCAAGTTAAGCAGAAAAGTAATGTTCACAAGAAATGTTCCAAGTACCACTTGGAGAATCATCTAGTAGAGATATTTCATAGACTAAGATTATGGGAGATATCATTCCAACACGATATCATACACATTAAATGGATAAGTACAAAGAGAGATATCACCTTCACAAGGTTGCTATGTACAAAAAAGGTATGTGGCTAGAATACCTATGTGCATTCTAGCACACTCTTGAGCATCCTTATGATATCCATTGGTGGGACAATAATAAACATATGCTTCTACACAATCTCCTTGGTAACTCCACAAGGTTTCACATTCAAGTGACTTCTATATATAGAGATATGGGCATGGGACTTTTCACCTACCTTTGCATCTTCTCTCACCTCTTGACCTTTCACTGCATGTCCTTTGTCCTTCCATTGCCTTGGGTGACTTTTGGTGCTCCAAATCACTCCATATGGATACATTCATGATGTTTTTGAGTATTCATCTCTCGTATCATAGTTTGGCTTTTATCTAAGCCATGCATGCACTTGCATTCATTCAACACTCTCCTTATGAGCGTACTGTCTATATTTTTAGGGTGGAGCTTTCTTTTAAGCTTACATGAAATACATAAATGATGAAGAGGTAATTAATGACAGTTGATTATGTGTCAAGCCTCACAATTGGAGCTTGCACAAGGACCTTAAATGTCAACAGTAAGACCTCGCTTGAGCATGTCTTGCACACCATAGTTTCAACTTCGTAGTTTCTTCTTGTGTAGGTCCTCCTTTGGATCTTTGTATAGGCATGACTTCATCAACCTTTACTAATCCATAAAGGTTTCTTCCTTGCAAATAAGCTTCGATCCTGATTTTCCAAGCAACATAGTTGCTCCTATCAAGCTTCTTGATCATGGAAGAAAATCCATAACCCATCTTGAAGAAGATTTCTCTGATACCATTGAAAGTGCTTGAGAGGAGAAGAATGGATGCAATGCGGATCTTAGAGTGATGAGGTTTAGATTCAAGATACCAATATAGAATCACTTGGAGAATTTGATTCACCTTATAGAAATTTGTTTGTGGAATAAAACACCCTATTTCCTTTGGATCATCACAAAGAACAAGTTAATGCAAAATATGCTATTAACTTGAGAAGTGAGTGTGAGAAAGCTTCTATTTATGGAGGGAATGTTCAACTTCAAACATTGAATGCCCTAATCTTGATTAAAATTTCTCTAATTTCTCTTAGAATAAGTGGTCCAATAGTGTAAAGTCTTTATTATGAATACTAATTAGAATTATAAACAAGGCATGCTTTTATTATGAGCCTAGCATAAACATGGGGTCTAGCGCACACTAGATGAATTGAAATGGTTCAAGATTTGGAAAAATGAACATAGACAATAATATCTTTTGAATGTGTCCTTATTCATGAAGATTGAACTCCTAAATGGTGAGAACCAAACTGTACAATCCTATTGACTTGAAGAAGATGACACAAAGAAGAAGGGTAGTGAGAAAGATGTTGATAATCTTGATTGTATTCACTTCTTGCATATATTACAAGTACATGGAGTGTTTATATTTACTCCTTGAAGTCTTTGCATAGTGATCCATGACTTTAACATCCAAAAAATGATTCAAAATCCATGGGGGATTGAATTAGTTGTGACATATGCCTTTTCTTGTAATATAAGAAATAGTATCAAATTGGAACTTGATTTAAATGTTTGTTGGATACTAAAATGTTACGGAGTGGATACTGTTTCCCTTGGTTCTTCCACTCACCCAGGGGTTAGTAGATTCTGATCCTGGAGAAACCAAAGCTCCCTTGAAAGGATTAAGTCATAGGAATCTAATTAAAAACTTCCTATTCTTTAGTTTATAGTCTCTAAAACAATCAATGATACACAAAGAAGTGGAGCAAGATGAAGAAAGAAGTCAACTTATTATGGGTTAAACTTGGGATATAGGAGAAGAGTGTAGGGCAAGAAAATTGCACTCAGATGGCCTTGCCAATGATCCCTTCAATGATCCCTTCAATAACACCTTGTACATACAGAGCTGCACAAAAGAGACAAAAGATGAAATCCAACTTAAATGTAAAGACACTGATGATTTCATCCCCCCCCCCTCCTCAAAGGCAATACATGCATCAGATCTTGCTGGCCTCTTGATTTTCCCAAGACCTTTGACATGAATCTTGTAGCATCACTCAAGAGGCAAAAAATGACACCGTTGATGTAGAGGGTTTTTCTAGCACACAGCCTTCGGATTCCAATAGATGGACACAAAGACCATGGGAAAAAAGGGTAGAATGGATGCTTCCATCCCCATGATTCCTGATCATCTAAGCGATCACCATTGATAACGATCCTTTGTAGCACCAATGATGACACCAAGTTTTTCCCCAATGATGCACTTGTACTCCATGCTCATATCAAATCAAGGTGCATCCACTTTGAATCCCTTCTTAAAATCTTTGAAAGTATTGAACACTCTCTAGAATCCTACACTATTTCTCCATATTTCTACACATGAGAATTTTCTAACTATGGAGGCTTCTCTATGAGCATCCTCTACGTTAGGAGCGCATAGGTTTTGACCCTCTCTTTTGTAACTTCACACACTTCCTAATGAGGTCTTCCACTTTTACACTTGTTAGCCTTTTCACATGCATGATGATGTGTTCCTAAGCCTTACTTTAGGCCACAATTCTAGTGTTGTATTTGCTTAGGAGATCCTCTGCACTCCATATTGCTGCTATGACTAATCTCTTACACCTACAAGGTTCTACACTAGATGTCAACCCAAGCCTTCTGCAGTACAATGTGCTATGATCTTTTCTATGGAAATATGCATATGTGTGAATGCGTATCTACCTGTAATGACTTTATTATGTATATGTTTCTATGCATGTATGTGTACATCTATGCATCTCATATTGTCTAGATGGTTCTTACATAGTTTGAGGATCTTCCTTGCCCACCGATGCACTTCAAAATCTCGCTTCATTGCACCTCCATGCTCTAATATGATGGTTACAACTTGTTGTTGCAATAACTATCCTTTTTCCATGGGAGAAGATGCGGAAATATCTGGTTCCTCCTTCAAAAAGGGGTTCACGGCAAAGAGGGAAATTTAGCAGCATGAAGCATGGGTGTTGTTATTCTAATGGATGTTTCCAAGTGCCACGAGAGTGAATCGGGATTCCTAATATTGTGAAAGAGGAGTGGATCATTGAGGATGGAAGAACTATCATTATTGCCAAAAAAAGCTACCAAAATAGTGAGCTATCAAAACTGATAGGTATCATGAGACTCTAGACTGCTTGGCCATAGAGATGGCTGAGAGGTACCAAAATCACAAGATTCTAGATGGAAGAAAACTAGAACTTAACTGTAACTTTAAGTCTTTGCCAAATTTCATGCACCTTAGTTCCGCAACATGTCATGAGTTTTATAATGGTGGTAGGCCACTTTGTTTCCATAAAGATCTCAAAATTCTTACCTTATCCTTTGTGATACAACAAATAGAGGTCACATGGAGATAGGCTTTCCAAGCTCATTGCTTACATACCTGGTATTGGAATCTAGCAATCAAGTTTATGAGAGTTGTTCTACAAAGGGCTCACAAGGAAATATTGAGAATAGGACTTATCTAGAATAGGGCAAAAGATAAGGGATAAGATCCACATAACAATTAATCATCCATAAACTGAAGTAAACAAAGGGAAAATTTTCTATAAGAACATGAACTTGAATGGCTAATGATATGGATTCTAAGGGTTGGATTGCTGAAAATAAATCGTTGGTCTTAACCCTTAGTTTTTAATGTATTTCCACTCTAAAGGTTTCCAACCTTATATTTACTTTTCTCAAGTACAATGTGACATTATCTAAGAATGAGCCTAGAATTAGTGATAGTTTTGGAAATATCATCGTCAAAGGACTATGAAGGAACAAGCTATCTGAGCTCAACAATCTTATCGTTGTTGTTAAGGTGGGCACTAGCCAGTTCTGGTAGGAGAGATGTCTTAAGGAGGAGGCTTACTTGGAGTAGCCACCAAGGTTTGAGGCCCGACATTTAGAAGGAAAGGTGTGTCAATTGAGAAAGGTTCTATATGGGCTTCAACTTGCTCATAGAGCAAGGTACCAACTGATATTCTTTTGAAAATCCAAACTTCTAGTAGAGTCCTTTGCATGAAAATCTATAAGCTTATGAGCTTGAACAAAAGTGTGTGAGAATCATTTTGTTTTTTTATGACCTTTTCATCAAAGGTGACTTACATGACTTGATGGAGAGTACCCAATATGTCTTACTTGCTCAGTTTGAAATGGAAACTTTTGGCTCCTAATGATGTGTATGACCTCATCATACAAAGATGTTGCGCATGTCACCAAGAGACCCATAATTTAAAAATTATTGTAGATTGGTGGAGGGCATGTTTCATTCACCCTTTGACATAAAAGAACTACAGTTTGACTCAATGCCAATCGGCATATTAAGTGGGCCACAATCTAGTGGAAGTATTGTTTCCGAATAAATTTACATTTTAAAATTGTGCAAAAGATGCTATCTTGGGATGGAGGATTATCCACACACCCATATGCTCCCATGAGAAGTTTGAAAAATATTCTTGGGATTCACATATTGTGCTGTTTTTGCAGCTAGAATAGCCGTGTTGTCCAAATTTATCCCTTTGCCTAGAGTCTTTGGGCTCATCTTCAATTTTATATCTCGTGTATCTCACTCTTCCCCTAATCGAGGAAGGAAATTTTTTTTGGAACTGGATATTATATCAAAGGAACATGTTACCTTCATTTATAATTCATAACCTTTGCTTGTAGACCCCCTCCTTGGTCAAAAAAAGGAGACTTGGGTGAAGATCACTAAACAAGTGCTTGAAGTCTTGCTTGTGTTAGAAGAGATGCAAGTGGGCTGTCAAGAACGTTTTTTTCCTCTTTTTACACTTCATATTGCATTGGTGATGAGTTCTTGTGTACTCTCACAAAGCTGAAAAAACATAAGATTGACTTGTTTGTGCATATAAACAAAGAAGGTCATTTATTTAAGGTGAAAACTCTTTTGGATGTGTAAATTACAAAACTATTGGATTTTCCTATCTTTGCATCTGGTGATGAAGCTTAGGACATCTGAGGTCATGAATTATAGGATGTTTCGTTAGAAGCTAGTCTAGTGTCCCCTACATTGTGCTCCTAGTATGTGTATTCTTTGTTTTCTAGTACTCAAACCATTGTTAAACCTTATATCTAACATACTATGTTTTTTGATGGGACTCATATATCCTAATCAGATGAACTTGTAACTATCTTGTAAAGGATATCACTCAAGCGTTTTATATGAGATTCTACCAAATACTAAACTATTAATGTGACTATCTAATCTAAATAGAAAGCCTACCGAAGGTTATAATAAAACTAGAAATTCCACTACATCTATGAACACGAGGGGAGATACCTCTAGGACAAGGGGCTGCATTCTATAGGATAGCTCCAAGCATCCTTCCAAGTTTTCCCAATGTGGACAATTCGCTAGGTTCCATCACATGGTTTTGCATTGTTTCGTTAATCAAATGAGGCTTCTTCTTTCATGTATGCCATAAGGTTGCACTTGGAAAAAGCTTCTCTCAAGAGTAAGGCTTCCAAGACTTAGGATAAATTAATCCTAAAAGTTTAAACCCTTCAAATAAGAGATCAAATAATCAAACTAAATCAAGGATTAAAACCATTCAAATGGAGAAAATATAAATTTCATGTTGTTGAAGGGTACTTTGAACCCTTAAGCCCATATTTTTTACCTCTCGGACCCATGATTACAAAATCTTCTTCCCACTTTATGACATTTTTATCCTTAGAAATGTTTAGAAGTGTATTATGTGGAGTGTGCATTCGTGAACTATGATCATTTGCATGGATCATGGTTTTCATCTCTTTTCGTTTCCTCTTTATTCATAAGTCGATTCTATCCTAAATTCAATAAAAAAAAAAGGGAATCCATTTGTGGTATGATCCATGCCAAAATCATTCTAAACACCATCTATTTTTGCACATGAAAAATTAAGTCTAGTGCAAGGTATTGAAATAGTGATAAGGGTGGACCAAAATTTTCTTGCCTAATTCATTGCTTCTGTATGTGTAGAGTCAGCATCTGTAGCACAAATATGTGAAGTAGGTTGATTTTATGTATTTCCAACCAAATTTTGTTGGAGAAACAATCAATAATTGGACGTATATTTTGTGAAGAGATGGATAGGTATGTGCTTGAAGATGAAGAGGTATTACAAAATCCTTGATCTACACCAGCCAAATGAACTCCAAGAGTATATGGTGGGCCCTTTAAGCTTGCCAATGGATGTATTAGACACCCTATGTACCTTGTAAGATCACTCTCAAAAAGATAGATCAAAATAGATAAGTTGGAGTTAGCTCAGAGGTGAAGAACTTGCTATTTTGGTTCATACACCTGTCCAGTGTTTTGCATAATTCTTTGAGCACAGCAGCAATTAGCTTAATTCCTCTTGGGGAAGTCTAGTTAACTTAAAGAGCTAACTTTCAAGAGTAATCGCATAAAAACAAATGAACCATACACTAAAAATGATGTTTAGCAAGTGATGAAATCATCCCGATTTTCACGGGCTGTTATCGTAATGAGACCAGTGAGGAGAAAAGTGAACATAACTCAAGATTTAAGAATCCAATGATTATAAAAATTTTTATGCGTATAGTAGACAGTATGCTGAATCAAATAAGTTTTTAAATCATTGAATTTGGGTAAGTACACACTGAGAAACAGCTCAGACAAGATGAGTAAAAAAGTCGGGTACCTGACAGAGAAGTGAAAATGAAGAGATAGGGTTGACTTCAACTGAACATAACTGAAGATTGAAACACCCAAATGCAATGTAAATTGGTGAGCATTTAGTAGACTTATAGAGCTAACTTTACCAAGTTAAATCACTGAAAATGATGGACCAAGCTCAGAGAAACCATCTCTGCAATCTGACTTCGAAAACTGAGAGATATGGAAGTGAGTAGTACACTTCACAAGAACATGGAAATATGAACTCAAATTATCATGAAAATGAAATTATATTGCTTGTACAATACAATGGACTTAGTGATACATATGTGCGCCTTGGAATGACACCTTGATATGGCATAAAGCTCAGCTCTTGGAGGTCTTCACATAGGTCTCTCTAACCACGACTAAAGCTGCCATCTATTTATAGTTGAGCTTGGCAGGCTAACTCCCCTCAATCACTCTCCAATCAATTAGTGATTGATTTGATTCTCTATCTACCACAAATCACGAATTTGTGGCTCCTCTTTCCCTTTTTGATCAAGTGGATTCAACCACTTAAGATTCTCTCACTTTTATATTAAGTAAACTCTTCAAAAGTTACAAGAGGTAGTTCACAAGTGAGCTTTACATTGTCTTCATTTTAAGGCTTCTTCTATGACTTTGTGGGGACTCAAGCCAGTACTTAGGCTTGCATGGCTTTGAACTTGCAGAGCTTTGTACCATCCAATGCTTTGGTTAGAATAAAAGCCTCATATGGAGTCATCCCATCAAGGGATTTTGAAGGCAACTTGTTAATCAAGTAAGTGGTTGTAGATATAGCCTTAGCCCATAGATAATTAGGCAAATGCTTTTCATTTAACATGGACCTTGCAGCTTCAACAATTGTCCTATTCCTCCTTTCTGCCACTCCATCTTGCTCTGGAGTGTACCTTGTAGTTACCTCTCTTTTGATTCCTCTTTCTTGAAGAAAAGAATCAAACTCATGGAAGAAGTATTCTTCCCCTCCATCTGACCTTAGCCTTTTTAGATATTTACCTGTTTGATTCTCCACAAGAGCCAAATATCTTTTGAAACATGAAAAAACTTCATCTTTGTGTTTCATAAAGAATAGGATAGTCCATCTGCTGCAATCATCAATAAAGGAGACATAATACCTTGATCTAGATGTTGAAGCTTCCTTGCTAGGTCCCCATACATCTGTATGAACCAACTCCAAGAGATCTCCATGTATATAACCTTTCTTCATGAATGGTAACCTATGAGCCTTTCCAAATTGACATGCACTACACTTATAAATCATATGTTGTTTTGAAAAGTTAGAAAGTCCAAGTACAATTTGGTCCCTTCAAATTTGCTTTAATGATCTTTCACCAATATGTGCTAACCTTTTGTGCCATACTTCCAATTCTGTGAGTGTCTGACTACCATAATTAAAGAGAGCAATGTTTCTAGTGTCTTGTAATTCAAATGTGAACAATCTACCTGCCTTTTCACCTTTTGCAATTCTTCTAAATCCTTGACTTGGATCTTCAACAAATGCTCCTGCTTTTGTGAACCTAACTTGCAACCCTTTCTCTACTATCTACCCAACACTTATCAAATTCTTTGTAATGGTAGGGACATAGAGTACCTTACTGAGTAGGTTGATGTTTCCATCAGGTGCTTTGACATTGCCTATTTTCTCCACAGAATGTTTTGTGTCATCTCCTATTTGTACCTCATGCTTATTCCTTGGATCTTCTAAATCTGATAGGAGTGCCACATTTCCTGCCACATGATTTGAACAACCTGAATCTATGTAGAAAATAGGCTCATCAGATTTACCTTGTGGCATGGCTGTGTTCATGATCAATAGTGAATCCTCTTTGTTTGAGTCCTCTGTGTAGTTATTGAAGTCTCTCCTTCCTTTGTAGCCTCCTTGATAGTTTGAATGATTGTAGTTGTTATAGTTTCCATGATAATTGTTGAAACTTCCTCTTGAGTAGCCATAACTTCCTCTATTGTATCCTCTTCCTCTTTGATTCCTGGAATTCCTAAAGCAATTTTCAGTTATATGATTAGTTAGTCCACAAATAGAACATGGGTTGGAGTCTTGGGATCTCCCCCTGCCTTGTCTTCCTCCTCTTCCTCTACCTCTCCCATGTCTTCCTCTACCTGCATAGTTAGCTTGATATGTACCTGCTTCATCATCAACTTTCTTTGCCTTTCCTTTGTTATCTTTGGACTTGCTTTTATCAGTGTATAAAGCTGAAGATTGATTACCTTTAGAGCTTTCTCCATTTTTGATAAGCTTTGCCTCTTGAGTAAGTAGTTGTCGAATGAGTGTATTGAAATCAGGTACATGCATGTCCATGTACAAATCCATAGTTGTGGTGAATGCTTCCCACTTGTCATCTTCCTTCAAGCCATTGATGACCTGCCTTACAATTTGCTCTTCATCTGTTACCTCTCCAATGCTTCCCAACTGATCTTCTATGTCCTTGAGCTTTGTGATAAAATCAGTCACATTTTGTTTGGGAGCCTTCTTGAGAGTTGTGAAATCCAACCATAGTTGATGCTTCCTAGCTTTAGTACTTGAAGAGAAGAAAGCTTCAAGTGCATCCCACACTTCCTGAGATGTCTTATAACTTCTAATGTGAGGCAACAAAAAATTTGAGATAGAGTTGAGGAGATAAGACCTTGCAAGTGCATCCTTGGAGCATCGTGTGCTCAATCTTTCTTGCTCTTCTTGTGTTAGTTGACTTTTGTTCCTGAAACTTGGCATAACTTCATCTCCAGCCACATAACCATATAAACTTCTACCTTGGAGATAAGCTTCCATTCTTAATGACCAAGCTAAGTAGTTACCTCTGTCCAATTTGTCAATTGATGAAGCAAATCCATCTGCCATGTTCTCCAACCTTGCTCTGATACCACTGTGAAGAGATGGATAGGTATGTGCTTGAAGATGAAGAGGTGTTGCAAAATCCTTGACCTACACCAGCCAAATGAACTCCAAGAGTATATGGTGGGCCCTTTTAGCTTGCCAACGGATGTATTAGACACCCTATGTACCTTGGAAGATCACTCTCAAAAAGATAGATCAAAACATATAAGTTGGAGTTAGCTCAGAGGTGAAGAACTTGCTATTTTGGTTCATACACCTGTCCAATATTTTGTATAATTCTCTGAGCACAGCAGCAATTTGCTTAATTCCTCTTGGGGAATCTAGTTAACTTAAAGAGCTAACTTTCAAGAGTAATCTCATAAAAAATAATGAACCACACACTGAGAATGATGTTTAGCAAGTGATGATATCATCTTGATTTTCATGGGTTGCTATAGTAATGAGACCAGTGAGCAGAAAAATGAATATAACTCAAGATTTAAGAATCCAATGATTATGAAATTATGTATGCATATACTAGACAGTATGCTGAATCCAAAAAGTTTTTAAATCATTGAATTTGGCTAAGTACACACTGAGAAACAGCTCTGACAAGATGAGTAAAAAAAGTCGGGTACCTGACAGAGAAGTGAAAATGAACAGATAGGGTTGACTTCAACTAAACAAAACTGAAGATTGAAACACCCAAATGAAATGAAAATTGGTGAGCATATAGTAGAATTAAGAGCTAACTTTACCAAGTTA
Organism: Ceratopteris richardii; assembly: GCA_020310875.1. NCBI lineage: Eukaryota > Viridiplantae > Streptophyta > Polypodiopsida > Polypodiales > Pteridaceae > Ceratopteris > Ceratopteris richardii. The sequence continues at coordinate 101,480,836 of CM035407.1, forward strand.
AATCATTGAAAATGATGCACCAAGCTTAGAGAAACCATCTCTGCAATCTGACTGAGAAAACTAAGAGATATGGCAGTGAGTAGTACACTTCACAAGAACATGGAAACATGAAGTCAAATGATCATGAAAATTAAAGTATATTGCTTGTACAATACAATGGACTTATTGATACATATGTGCACCTTGGAATCACACCTTGATATGGCATAAAGCTTAGCTCTTGGAGGTCTTCACATAGGTCTCTCTAACCACGACTAAAGCTGCCATCTATTTATAGTTGAGCTTGGGAGGCTAACTCCCCTCAATCACTCTCCAATCAATTAGTGATTGATTTGATTCTCTATCTACCACAAATCACGAATTCGTGGCTCCTCTTTCCCTTTTTGATCAAGTGGACTCAACCACTTAAGATTCTCTCACGTTTACATTAAGTAAACTCTTCAAAAGTTACAAGAGGTAGTTCACAAGTGAACTTTACATTGTCTTCATTTTGAGGCTTCTTCTATGAATTTCTGGGACTCAAGCCAATACTTAGGCTTGTCATAGACTTGCCCCAACATATTTGAAGGCCAAAGCTTTAGAAGAAAACCACATGCCTATGTGAAGGGACAAATTCACAAGTGTATTATATTTGTAAAGTTACTTCACTTTAGTTCTAGAAGTTTTTTCAAAAATCACGAGATTGAGAAAAACTATATAAGTTAGTTTGTATCAATTGACGCGATGAGGAAGAGAGAGAATGTTAGTAGGAGTTCATTTTGTATGATTGATTATAGTCGGGCTTCTCTGAGTGAGAACGCACCTATAAACTTCTACATTTTTCATGGCTATGAGAAGAACTGAGTAAAGTTCTGTGTATGAGACTCTCTCCTCCATCTCCATGCTTGCCTACTATGTGATGAGTTCAAAAGTTCAAGATTTCCAAGCAACTCAATGCCTTGCATAGAGTTTGTGTTGATAAGTCATTATTTTCATTCTTTCAGTTTTACTTGATTGAATCTTCTTAAGACATGAGCTTTGTGGAGCAACTCGATGCTTGGCATCGAGTCTCAACATCTAGTCAATGGCTAGCATCAACTTCCCACAGAAAAGTGGTTTTGTTCATACCTTGTGTTCACGCGGATATTTTAGGAGCTGAAAAGTGGTTGAAAAAGCACCAAGCTGATGCCTGGGATCGACTTTTGGTTGCAAGTCGATGCTAGGCATCGGATTTGCATTTTTAGACAGTCAATTTTACTAAAACAAGCAAATCTCCCAGTTTTGGCAGCTCATACACGGTGATCTTGTGAAGGCCATAACTTGAGCTTTAGTGATCCATTTCTTAGAAATAATAGCTTGTTGGAAAACTCTTCTCTTCTATCTTCATTCACAAAAAGATCGTGGAGAAATAATATCTGTGCTAAGAGAAGTAAGCAAACGAGTTAAGGTATGGCATTTTAGTGACTAGAAATTTTTGAAGAAGCAAAGTTCTTAGTTTAAGCTATCATTTTTCAAATTTTGGAGAAACAATGAGTTAATGGTGACCATAGAGGTGTTCTAGTGTCACATTAATTCATTTCTTGTGATGTTTCACACATCAACAAGTGGTATCAGAGCAAAAAGGTTCTCGAGAGCAGAAGGCATCAAAGGTACGAGAAGTTTTTGAAAAGTTTTCATTAAAGTTTGAAAGTTGAAGCATTCAAAGACACAAGGCATCCAAAGGTTACTTCAAAAGTATATTCATACACAAAGAACTCCAAAAGGTATTATTCTTGAGCCTTTAAACTCATAGGTTGATGTGAGAGTAAATAGTTATGGCAGATCATATCTCCATTCACAAACTGGAGAGAGATAACTATCATGCATGGGTAATGAGAATGGAAGCCTTACTTATGAGTAAGGATCTCATGATGTACATAATAGCTGAAGAAGGGAAGCGAGTATTTGAAGATGAAAGCAGACCAAAGAAAGAGGAATTGGATGCTTTAAACCATTGGCAGAAGAAGGATGCAAGTGCAAAAGCTTACATCTACAATTCAATCTCAGATCATTTGCTACCAGACATTAGAGGATTTGAATCAGCTGAAGATATGTGGAATGCATTGGAATATCATTTTCAAAGTACTACCAAAGCAAGGAAAGCAAGTCTATGGTCAGAGTTTACAACATTCAAGAAGAAGCCAAGTCAAAGTATTAGTGATTATGTCACTAAGATAAAGGATCTAGTAGATAGTCTTGGATCCATAGATGAAGATGTTGAAGATTACAGATTGATTGCCTAATTGCTTGTAGGTTTGAGAGGAGATGAAAGGTGGAAACCTTTTTTCTTTTCAAGAGAACTTTCGTTGAGTCATTATGTTCTAGATTTGAACCAATTGTTTGGTTTGATGCTCACATTTGAGCAAGACTTGAAGGGAGATGGAGATAAAGGACAAAGTTTTGCAATGTACATGAAGAATAAGAAGAAAGGAGATAAAGGTAAAGCAAAAGATGAAGAGGAATGGAGTTCTCAAGTTTATTATGCTAGAGGTAAAGGCACTGGTAGAGGAAGACCAAGAGGTTTTGGAAGAGGAAGAGGTAATCGGAATAACAATAAGAAGGCTTGTTGGATCTATGGATTGAGTAATCATTTGGCTCATGATTGTTGGCACAATCATCAAGGATCAAATCAAATCAGACTAACAATAGCAGAGGCAGAGGTGGAAGATATCAAAGTAATTTTCAGAGAGGTAGAAAAAATCAAAGAGGAGGCTATGGTAGAGGTGGAGGAAGAAGTTGGGGACATAATCAATCCTACAACACCAATACTACAAGTATGCAAATGATACACAGAGTGAAGGTCATACATCATTGATGATGAACTCAATCAACACATCAAATAAAGAAGATCTAAACGTATTTTACATTGACTCTGGATGTTCTAATCATTTGTCAAGAAACATAGAATTGATGTCAAAATTGGAAAAAGGAATTTCTATTCATAGAGTTCAAACAGGTGATAATACAAGACATAGTGTACATTCAATTGGAAAAGTGAAATGCAAGAGTGGAGCCGATTTGCTAACCAATGTTTTGTATGTTCCCACAATACCTAAAAACTTGATTAGTGTGGGACAGATAGTTGAAAAAGGTTTTCAAGTCAGGATTACAAATGAAGGAGTATTTGATGAAGATCCAGAGAATGGATATAATCAGATTGTTTGTGGAAAGAAAGAAGGTAGAATCTTTACTTTAAGAGTCCAAGGGAACATTGGTCAATCTTTGCTCACACATGGTGAAGGAGCGATTACAAAACTTGATCTCTGGCATAAGAGATTAGGTCATTTCAATGAAAGAGGAATTAAAGATATGGTTGCAAATCAATCTGTACTAGGATTACCAAATGTGCAGAGTCAACATATGATTTATAAATGTGAAGCATGTTAGATGGGAAAAGCACACATGTTACCATTTCAGAAGAAAGGATTCAAACATGATGGAGTACTAGAGCTCATTCATACAGATGTATGGGGACTGTTGGCAGTAGTCAAGGTACCCAAGGACTCACAAAACAAGGAAGTCAAAGAAGGGATTCCGAGTGAAGAGAAAGCACCAGCAGACAAAGTAGTCAACGAAGATCTGGCAAGTAGGCCGTCCAAATTTTTCCATGAAGTAATACTTCCTAAATAGTGAATTTAGTCACTCTACATCATTGTAAATACCATGTCACCTTTTTGTAGCTCCATTTTGTGCGAGACAAGGATTCCTTGAGCTTGAGGAGTATTAGAAGTATCATCGTACCAATTTTCATGATTTTTAGAATCCGTTTGAGCCTCCAAATAGGCCCTAGAACCTAATTTTTAACTAGGTCGGACACTAGGTCTGGACAGGGCCAAACCTAGTCAAAAACTATAAATAGAGCTAGAGAGCTCATTTTTGAGGTTAGCTTGTAATAGATTTGAACTTGTATGAGCGCTTTTGAAGTAATCTAAAGAACTCCATTGTCTCCCTCTTTGTTCTTGCCTTGTGTGCACGTGTGTGTGTATGTGTGTGCATGTTTGTGTGCTTCTCACTCACGCACTTGTGCCATCACTTGTTCGAGGTCTTCATACCATCCTCACGTCTTCCAAATTGACATTAAAGGAGGTGCTACTCATCACTGAGCTACACCAAATTTTGGCGCCGTTGCCGGGGATCGAGCTTTGAGGACGATCGTGTGATGGTAAGACGTAGAGTTGTGATGTTGGCGTTGGAGGTAATTTCTTTACTTTTCTTACTTTTCTCTTTCTTATTACACCATCATCATCCTCATCATATCCGATCTCCATCTCCATCATCGCGAAAACTTCAGTTTTTTTATCATATCTCCTTTCCCCTTCCATTTCACTCATTTCACTTGTGAGAGAGAGCGAGAGAGCGCTTTGTGTGAACTGTTTTTGCATGTTTCTTGAGTTTTCTTGCAGGATCAGGCAGTCCCATCATCTCCACCATGCTGCGCAGGTACAGAAAAGCTCGGTCCTGTCTCTGTGTCGTAGACTTCTATCGATCGCGATCGACAGAAAATTTGATCTTCTGGTAAAACAAAGTACACCACCTTAATACACAAGATGAGCATATTCCAAATCACTAAAAACAGTAAAAAAATTCCGAGTTTCTCTGTCAATTGTGATTGACACCGTCGATCGCGATCGACAGCCACGATTGACAGACTCTGTCAATCACGACCGACACCTCTGTCAATCGCGACCGACTGACCCTGTCAATCGTGATCGACATCGTCGATCACGATCGACAGCCACGTCCGACACCTCTGTCAGTCGCGATTGACACCGTCGATCGCGACCGACAAAAATTTGACGATTGATAGAAAGATTCACGCATACACGTGTCCCTCGCGATTGATAGGACCCCGATCGACTGAAATTATGGTGAAAATCCCAGAAAAGTGTCGATCGTGATTGACACCGTCAATCATGATTGACAGGACTCACGATCGACTCTGTCGATCGCGATTGACACTGTTGATCGCGACTGACGTGTCGATCATGACTGATAGGCCCGACGGACACCTCTGTCAATCGCGATTGACAGACCTGTCGATCGCGATTGACAAGCTTTTTTGGCCAAAATTCTAGGGTTTTTTAATTCCAACTTTTGGGGTAATTGTGGACAAAAAAATCACACATTCAGAGTATTGTGAGGCTTCTACACTAGTAATCTGATAAAAAGTCGGGTTGCCTGTTAACCTGTTTGAACCCTGTTTCAGCCCTAGAACCCTGAACTGTTATAACTTCCTCATACGAAATCCGTTTGCTGTGATTTTTGTTTTGTTGGAAAGCTCGTGGGGAGTACAACCAAAACCTCCACTGGTTATGGTAAAATTAATATCGAGATTATTAGATATACTATTTTGAAGTGACCATACCCAAGGGGAAGAAAAACTAAGGGATTTCTAGAATTGTGTTCCATAGAGACATGGTGCAAATTGACATGTGAATTACATGAATGAAAGTGATTTTTTGTGTCATTTGAATCTAAGCCTTGAGCTAACTTTGGGACTTTTATAGGTCCACTGAGAGCACTAGAAGGCATCCAAAGCAAGGGCATTCCGCAAGCTTGAGAACAGGGTTCTTGAGCACTAAAGATCAAAGGATCAACAAGTGAGGTTGGAATACTATCAACTCCCTCTGTCAATTCCTAGCTTAGGCTAAGTGTGAATAGTGTTAGAAGTAAGTCAGGGTGACGATAGGCATCTATCAAGTTGAAGACTACCTAAATACTCAAGTTCAAGCTAAAACATAATCTCTGTGTGATCGATAACTTTAAAGGAAAGGAACTTAACGTGGAACGATCAACTAAAACAACGGAAATTAACTTAAGTATTCCTGACGATGTGATATGAGACAAGATCATAAACACGATAATCAACTAAAAAGAACCAAGTGACTGATACAAATTGATCGGCAACGAGACTGTACCTTGGGTAACAAATTGGGATTGCTCAACTAAGCATATGAACCTTAGATCAGGACGACACCTAGGGAGAGACAGACAGAGTCTTAGATCTTCAGAGGCTAGTGTCAATCATACTGCTAGGTCTTGGGCCCAGCAGTTGAGCCATCATTCGTACTACCCTAGCTCTGAGACCAGTGAGTCAGAGATGTCTCAAGGTATGGAGAGACCCACAGGAAGTTCAGGTGTGCCATACTTACATAGGGTAGAAGGCCCCTACAAGACGCAGCTGGAATACCTTAGGACCAACCGATTAGGTGCTAGCATCTATGAGGACGGCCTAGGAAGATATGTGGTCCAGATCAAAAACCCAGATCAACCTATTGGACTAGAACGTCGAGCAGTCAAATTTGAAAATGGAGCATACTTGGACAAAGAAGGAACCATATACGTAGTCACCAGCCACCCAGATAGGACAGACGAATTCACGAATGTGATCCCAGAGACGGACATAGGTGACCTAGAGCAAGGGAACATGGGTGTAGAACCTAAAACTCCTTGAGGCAAATCAGTTCTCACTAGAATCCTCACACCAGAGTGGATTCCCCAGGACAATAAAAGCATAGATCTGCTCTTAAACCGAGAGACCGATGAAGCCTTTTGGAGGTATAAGCCTAATCCACCAAATGAGGTAGGGACAATCACGATCTATGAACTCAAAGATCCTCATAGCCCAAGAAAAGTGACCTATTTAGACAATACTTCAGAGAGGATCTTTGTGGTTTCAGAACATGGTAGACATGCTTACACTTGGAAGGGTGAGTTTATTTTTCCCCAACCAAGATCTAATGTCTCTTTTGGCCACCAAGGAGCGGGAACATCCCAAGCTCATGGAGCTCAAAGAGACAGGAATAGAGAAAGACCTGAGGTAAGTTTTGCCAACCCAATAGGAAGAGAACGAATGCGAGCAGAGACGGATAGAGAAGAAACAGAGAGAACAAGAGTTCCAAGGAACCTAAGAAATGCTGATGATTTTCCTTTGCCAAGGCCGAGGGAACACACCAAAACCTTGAGAGCTACATAGCTGGTTAAGTCCATGAAGAATTAATTCGATGGCACTGGAGACCCATATGATCATGTGGCCGAGTTTAGGTGAGTATTGAGAGCTAAGCAAGTTGAGGACCTGTTCACACAATACAATGCCTTTGGTCTAACCCTAAGGAACACAACCCTTATGTGATTTCAACCACTGAATGAGAGACACTTTAGAAACATAGACCAACTTTTGGAGGCATTCGTTACTGAATTTTCCAAAAGTGGCATAAGGCATAACACTTCCTCACTGATTCATAGCTTCAAGCAGACCCCTCAAGAAACCGTGAGACTTGCAGGAAGAAGATTTGGACAATATCTAGAGAGATGTCTTGTTCCTGAGTTACCCACTCCAGCCAAACAAGTGGCTTTATTCTTGGATGGATTGCTAAGTAGCAATTGAGATCATACGTGTATTTGAAGGACCCTAGGACCATAGAAGAATGTGTACGCATGTGCATCGACATTGAGGATAACCTAGGGGAGGAATTAGAACTTTCAAAAATCTACAGAGATTCAGATAGTTCTACCAGCCTCTCTTCCTCGCAATCAACCTCTATTGAGGAACTCGCTGAGAAGGTATCTCAAAAACTAGGTGTCTCTAGCAAACAAATCCCAAGATTTGCCCTAGTTAAACGGTGCTATACTTGTGGAGGAGACCATATGGCGAACGTATGTCCCATTATGGCTCAACCCCAAGTGAATCCTAATAACCAGTACTGCACCATAGAAATGAAATATACTAATCACACTGCGCAAGATTGCCCATACAATAAGCAAGCGGTTAGGCAAACCTACCCTCAGCCCTATCCACAACAGGGAAGATACCAGAACCAGTACCCTCCACAGCAATATGGTAGGCCATAGCAACCTTATCAACAACCCTACCAAAACCAACAAAGACCTCAACCAGTGCTAGCTCAGCAACCTCCTACCCCAACCAATGTGATTCCCGTAAAGTACGCAGCTGCAGAAGAGAACCTGAATAGAGCCATAGTGCCAGTGACACCACTGCTTTCAGAACGTGACCCAAGTGACCATAGTTCCGACTCCACTCATATTGATAGTCCTCAAGCTTACTACATGTAGTCACCTGAGCATAATGAGGCCTATTATTATAAAGAACCGAGTGAACCAAGTTGGGATCCAGAGTATACCAATGTCATGTACACCAATCCCAACTCACGGCCCCAACCTAGGCAGGTAAGACCATCATTCCCTGGAGGGCCATGCTACCAATGTCAAGGAGATCACCTCATTTGTGATTGCCCGATGCCTGCCCCCACACAACCCCAATCTATAACCATTCAAGGTTTTCACATGGATGCACATACCTATTTGAAGAGATGTGATGTTTGTCAGCGAACTCAGTATCCTATACGCAAAGATGAGATGCCTCTAAAACCTATGATGGGTGGACGTGCATTCTCTAAGTGGGGAATAAACTTTGTGGGTCCTATTAATGCCCCAGCTAAGAGTTCCCATGCTGAGTATATCATTGTGGCCACCGACTATCTAACCAAGTGGGTAGAGGTAAAAGCCACCACGAAGAACGATGCTCAAACGACAGCTAAGTTCTTATTTAAGAATGTGTTCACAAGATACGGGCTACCTATTGAGCTAGTAAGTGATAGATGCACTCACTTTTTGAATGAAGTTATTGAAAATCTTCTCCAAGAATTCTTGGTAGTACATAAGAAGTCTGCCCCTTATCACCCACAAGCTAATGGGCAAGCCAAAAGCACAAATAAGATTCTATGCAATGTATTGACAAAATTAGTGAACAATAAACGCTCTGATTGGGACAAACAGCTACACCATGCTGTTTGGGCATATAGAGTTGCCTATAAAACGGTACTCCAAGCCACACCCTTTGAGATGGTGTTTGGCCAAAATGCAGTGCTACCATTGGACTTCTTGATACTTACATTGAAAGTAGCACAAGAGCATGATTGGACAGGCCATGAGCTCTCCTCTAGAATCTTTCACCTTAAGCGATTAGGAGAAATAAGACTGAGGGCTTCCGCAGGGATATATGTAGTGAAGAAGAGATAGAAGGCGTACTTTGATGCCCATGTTAAGGATAAAGGCTTGAAGGCCGGGGACTTAGTTTTGGTGTATACCCTAAAACAACATGCGAGAAAGCTAGAAAAGCATGGTTATGGACCTATGATCATCAATAGGATTTCAACTAGTGGAGCAGTACAACTAGCCACTTTAGAAGGTGATGTTCTCCCTAATTACATAAGCGGATGCAGAGTCAAGTTATATCAAGAACCCCTTACTGAAGAGATGCTAAATAGACTCAACACTGCCAAGAAACGCAAGGAAGAAGAAAAACGAATTCGAGAAGAAGCACAGGCAGAAGCCTTGGAACGCATCCGAAGAATGAAGTTGAGAAGACAGGGTAGAGATCAGCCTAGGACAGATGACTATGCGCACCCACGATATCATATGGCTATGTGTGAAGTTTCAGGCATTAGCTCTCATAGAATAATTGATCGACGTCCTTTTGTAACCTTAGAGATAGGACAAGGAAAGAGTGCAAGGATTGTAAGGGCATTGATTGACTCAGGTGCAGCCACTAGTGCGGTTAAATTTTCTTACTGTCAAAAGCTGAAATTAAGTGTCAATCCTATAGAAGCCTATCTCATAGGATTGGGAGGTGTGGAGACCCCTTGCATGGGCGAGGTGGAACTTCCCCTCTATATTCAAGATGTTTTACTGACAATTAAAGTACTAGTGTGTCAAGATAAAGATCTCACTGAACCCCTTGTCTTGGGTCAAGACTGGATCTATGATCATGCAGTCAACCTAAACCTAAGAAGTGGACTTCTTCAGGTCTAGGTAAATCAAAACCGCATTACACTTGAGTTAGAGAATGAAGCACTCAAGGAACTAGGAAAGGCACACACTCCTGGTCCTTCCAGGAGTACACATGAAGATGACCATGTTATTCTTGTCCGAAACTATGTGATGCAGAGGAATGATTATCTCAACAAAGAAGTCAAGGATGCGATGGAACTCCCTTCTTTTCCAAAAACCATAGGGACACAGCAACCAAAGGTGGATCAAACGCAGAGGAAGCAGAGGACCTATGCTCGAAGCCAAAAGAAAATACAAAGCACGGTGTCTCAACCATCAAAACAAGTGTGGGTGCGGAAAGGTGAGCATCCTATTGTGATTAAGCCACAAAAATTGGCTCAACTTCCTATTAGTGATCAACCGCACGACACTAACAAGAAGTCTACCAAAAATTCCCCGGTGAAAGTGAAGTCTATCTGGGTACCCAAGAAGTCGATGAAGGCTAGCCCATAATCAAGACAAATTTGGGTGCCTAAGGCTTGCTTGCGGGCTCAAATAGCTACACAAAGACCACACCCTATACAACATGGTCCACTCACTCGAGCATTTGATACCCATTCTTATACATCACGCACGAACACATATTCACCCATGAGCACGAGTAGAATCACTTGTAATTGGGTCCCTAAAAAGCCTCATTTCCAAGCAGACACTCTCACAAAGCCCTCGAGAGTCTCCACCGAACTAAAACTGAAAGCCATCCACTGTGTTTGGCTGCCCAAAGCTTGTAATAAACCCCCCGACCCCCACTTGTAAATTCACCTCCACCTACTAACTGTGTCATTCTCACCCTACATCTTTCCATTTAGCCTTTTAGGACAATCCGTCCACTAACCACACCCACAACCTCTGAGCACTCACTGACTAACTAACATATCACTAAAACCTCATGTTAATGTTGTAATGGGGACACGTGACCACTTGGTGTCAATTTGCAATGTTAACATTCTTTTGTATATTCTCACAGAACCGGTGACCAGTCCCTTCAAGATGGCTGAGGTTGCAAGAACGAGCTCCGAGGCAGGAACCAGCCCTCAGATCGTGGACATTGAAAGTCTTCCCATTGAGGAGGAATTGAAGGAACACGCAGTGGCATTGAGAGCATTACATGCCATACCAATTCAGAATCCTCCACAGGGACACACAATGCCCGTCAGCAAAAACTCACATTGGTTCAGTGATGTGGCAGGACCTCTAGGAGAAGGCACTTACCTATGGGAGGCAGAGATAGAGTTCAATGGGTGCTGGGGCAGGTATCACTTCTTCACCAGGGAATTTGAGAAGCTTCAAAACAATGAAGGCTTGAAACCAATATGGAAGAAGGTAGGCCTATATGATTATTTCAAAGCTCAATTACCAAAGCCCGACTTTCTGAGATGCTCATACTTGATAAGCACCCTTACTCCGAGTAAGGAGAAAAAGGGATACAACACCTTTGTATTACCATCTCTTACGAGGGGTAATGAACTGAAGCATTTCAAGTTGACTAACAATTTCGTAACGGAAGCTCTCGAGATGAAGGGCATGCATATCCCCACAGAGAAGGAGTCAATGGTGTCGGACAACATGAAAAACAAGAACCTGACTAAACTAAAGGGCATGGTGGCAATGACACCAACTATTGCCATTCATCTTCAAATGTGCATGCAGCATTTCACGTTCCCCGCTCATGAGAGGTTCACAATGCCACCCAAGAAGATATGGTTTAGTTTGTACCTAGCAGACGCCTTTGATTTGACAATAAACATGCCGCATTGGATTATCGACCAAATACACTTGGCACATCAATGGTGGTATAAGAAGCAAAAGTCAGTGCTTTATGGATGTTGTGCTCTCACAAGGATTGTTTACCGCTTCTTGGCATATGATGTGCCAATTCAATGGGCACTTGTTTGGACCAGGGTGCAAGAATTTCAACGCATACTATCAACCGCAAGGCCTCCATCCAAGAAAATGAGAGGAGCAGTTCAGATGCCTTGTGCACAGGCCCGAGGTGCTACACTGACACCAGAAACCACTCCCCGACTCCCAAGACGAGTGCAACCCTTCACTATCAGATTACCAAGGCATAACACAGAAGGATCGAATATGGTGTTTCCACCTATACCCACCGACCTAGAGTTCCCTCATGGCTTCACACTGGAAGATCTAACTGATGAGGAGGTAGTCAGAATACTTAATGCTACTAATTTAGAAGTTGAGGCAGACCAGGCAAGCGGGCAACAGACAGTCACAGACCAACCCCATCCAGTCCAACCAGAAGTAGTCGAAGTGGATGATGATGAAGAGGAGACTGCAGAAGATGAGCAAGAGGATGAACAAGAAGGACTATCAGATGAAGAAGAGCATGAATATGAGCAAGAAGTGGTCCACGAACTTGAAGGTGCCCCTGCTTATATGAAGCAATTAAAAAAGTTGTATGATACCATCAACCGAGTTCAAGAACAACACAATCCCTGGCAGCAGGAAAAGTCCTCATGAACCAAATCCTTGAAGAGGAAGGTGTGGATGAGAAATACCGAGCAACCCTTGACATGATCGCTGATGCATTAGGGGTACCTGAGACAGTACATACCGCCCTCGCACACTCGTGAAGATCTCAGCAAAGATACGGCCGACGTCCCCCTCGATCAGGGAAACAAATGGATGTATTGGTATCAAAACCACAAGACACCACATCCAAGACCACGGTCACAACTCAAACCATTCATCACACTGAGGAAGCCCATACTTCAAGCGCACCCCCATCACCCCTATTACCACCCTCCCCAACTACTCCACCACCTTCACCTCCCACTACCAGTGTCACAACCACCGTCACCGCCCCAAAGTCCACTTCCCATACCGAAGCACAGACTGTGAGTCAACCCTCACAATCCGCACAACCTATCACCACCCCTATTGAAAGTACTACCACTGACACGGTTATCTGACTGTAGCTGCTGAAATTCTCATACCCCCGATCACACTTCTTGGCGGTTCATATTCACAACTACACACACCACTTTACACCTTCACAACCATCACTACACCAACAATTCCCATGTTCACAATCACTCCCACGACTGCATCCACATATGACGTCATGGACATATCACCTACTTCTGCACCTCTCCCTCCCCCCATATTTCCACAATCTCCCATTCCCCCACCACCCACTTCACCCTTTTCAAGCACAACATACACACTCCCATTCCCTTTTCCCTACCCCTCTGCATTCAACACCTTTCCCGCATCCACTCCTACAGGAGAGATTCATTAATTTAGAGAAGGAGAAGAGGTAGTTACAACAGCAGTATAGTACATTGCAAGCACAACATGATCAGTTACTCGCCAATCCACCCCCGATAGATACTAAAGAAAGACAACAACTTGATGATCTGTTACATGCTCAGATAATGGACAATCTCAAGCTTCGACGTAACCTCGCCTTACTATGAAAGCACATGTCTGCAGCACTCGAAGAAAATAAAAGACTACAGAAACAGAACGAAGAGAACCTGGAAGCAGCAATGGAGGGTTCACCGCAAGAAATCGACCCAGAGTATTTCAAGGCCATCCCATCGGCAAATATGCAAATCATATTGGAAACACACGCTGATCTCCTGGAAGCACACGCTGCCTTAGGAAGAGAGCGGGATGACCTACTAAAGCAACTGGCAGCTCAGCAAGATTCACCAAAAGAAGTTACAGCCGCAGCAGACACATCTGAAGAAGTCACAGAGCTCCGAGCACAACTGGCAGAACTACAAAATAAAGTTCTTCAATATGAGCGTCAACCCTCTCCCCTTGTGGAGCCGAAACCTGAAGACCTAGTTCCAATTGAAGTTGAGGAAATCTTTGAAGACCCATACGTACCGATGCCTGCACCAAGGGGTAAGCAAATAGAGGAAGGAATGGACACAATTGAGATCAAGGCTCCTGAATGGATGCAGAGGTTAGAGAAGGTGGCTACAACCCACGATGAGAGGGTGGCAGTACAGATACAGTCGATGTCCCGATTGGAAGAAATCGTCATCAAATTTGATTACTTCATAAACCTCTCCCATCATAGGTGGATTGGCACATCTGATGATTTGTATGTTCCATTCTATGTCTTAATGGCAGATTATAATGCTGAAATCAAGCAGCACACAACAAAAGAACCAACCTCGGCAACACAGTTTGCACCAGAAGACATCCCTGCAAGTGCCACGCATGGGAATATATTTCAACCTACCTGGAGGATCCGTCTGCTTGAAACATACCCTGAGATGGTATGCACTTGGAATAGCATGCCATTATACATCAAGTATAACCCATGCTACTGCCCTCTCTTTCGAAGAAGGTCTTGGCCAGAGTACACCAAAATAGTTTTGATAGTTAAAGGATGTGAAAAGTGGCTAAACTATGTGTACTTAGCACCCCCTCATGGCCAACCCACGGTCAACTACATGATTACAACCATCCGACACTGGGCAGTCAGACTCAAGAATATACCAGATATCATGGCACAGATGTGCCTCAAAATCGTTGAGCTAATGTTGGTGACATTCAGGACCTTTACTAATGTCAAGGAACCTCATCTTTCGGCTCTCCGATTTAATGAGGGAAATCAAGACCTTGTTTATGATATGAGCACCACACCATCTATCAATGTCGTCTATGCATGGCATGCTCGTATCAAGTATCTACCAGCCTGCTTCAAGCAAACGTTTGAGGAAATGTTTATCACTGGGTTCTGGGAATATCATTCAGAGATATTCATTCCCAGACCATCTCATTTATTACAGTTATTTGTTGTGGAACAGGCTCTACATTCAGAAAAGTTACGTATGCCACATCCAAAAGTTCCTGGGCTACTAGACTCGGATGCACTACTCACCGATTTGGCAAAAGGACTCAGATTATCAGAACATCACTTGGCGACCAATGTTGTGAATTACTATATCCAACGATCCACTCAACAAGGTTCTGTTAGAGATGACAGACGCGAGCGAGGGGGGGCTATTGGCAGTAGTCAATGTACCCAAGGACTCACAAGATAAGGAAGTCAAAGAAGGGATTCAGAGTGAAGAGAAAGCACCAGCAGACAAAGTAGTCAACGAAGATCTGGCAAGTAGGCCGTCCAAATTTTTCCATGAAGTAATACTTCCTAAATAGTGAATTTAGTCACTCTACATCATTGTAAATACCATTTCACCTTTTTGTAGCTCCATTTTGTGCAAGCCAAGGAGTGCTTGAGCTTGAGGAGTATTAGAAGTATCATCATACCAATTTTCATGATTTTTAGACTCTGTTTGAGCCTCCAAATAGGCCCTAGAACCTAATTTTAACTAGGTCGGACACTAGGTCTGGACAGGGCCAAACCTAGTCAAAAACTATAAATAGAGCTAGAGTTCATTTTTGAGGTTAGCTTGTAATAGATTTGAACTTGTATGAGTACTTTTGAAGTAATCTAAAGAACTCCATTGTCTCCCTCTTTGTTCTTGCCTTGTGTGCACGCGTGTGTGTATGTGTGTGCATGTTTGTGTGCTTCTCACTCATGCACTTATGCCATCACTTGTTCGAGGTCTTCATACCATCCTCACGTCTTCCCGGATTGACATTAAAGGAGGTGCTACTAATCACTGAGCTACAGGGACCAACAAAAGAAGGATCTATTAGTGGCTCAAGGTATTATGTTCTTTTCATTGATGATGCTACAAGATGGATAACTTTATATGTTTTGAAGGAAAGATTAGAAGTGTTTGGAGCTTTCAAGCAGAGAAGGAGTACTATTAATTTCTTTGAGCAAGTTTAGTGACCAAAATAGCATGGTTTTGGTTCACAATGAAACTCCAACCCATTTTTTTTTATCCAATGATTTGAGAATCATCTTCCAAAGCACCTAGGTGATTATTTGTGCTTCCTGCAAATCTCAAGTTGCACTCCTCAATTGAAGTTTGGCTGGTGTGAAGTAGAACATTGCAGGACCATCTCATCTCTGGAAGGTGTCCACCATCTCATCCAAGAGTGGTATCGCAGCAACATCAATGTAAAATGGGAGATGGATTTCCATCATTCATTGAAAAATTAGACAGGGTCAATTATCCAGCTTTGTCCCTAAGGATAAAGTCTTACCTTAAAGGAAGAAGCTTGTATGGATACATATGTGGAGATGAAGAAACACCAACCCTTAGAAGCAAACATCAACCTACAAGAGAGGAGCAAGAGAGACTAGCTACATCGTGTGCAAGGATGCTCTAGCCAAGTCTTATATACTCAATTCAATATCTGATTTTTTATTACCTCATATTAGGAATTGCAAGACTTCCCAAGAAACTTGGCAAGTACTATTTTCATACTTTTCATCAAATACAAGGGCTAGGAAGAACCAGCTTTGGATGGAGTTCACAACCTTGAACAAGCAATCAAAGCAAAGTGTAGCTGACCATGTGACCAAGACGAAGGATGTATGTCATCAACTTGGGAGTATTGGAGAAGAAATAGATAGCAAGGCAGATCACAAATGGCATCAAGGTTGATGACCTATATATGGACATGCAAATATCTGACCTCAATACATTGATGGGGCAATTATTCACACATGAGACCAAGCTCAACAAGAATGGAGATACTTCTAGACGTAATCAATGTTTTACCCTTTACACAGATAGAAGTAAAAGTAAATATAAAAGCAAAGGTAAGAAGACTGAAGAAGATGCAAGTACCTCCCAAGTAAATTTCACACGTAGAGGAAAAGGTACTAGAGGAAGGGGTAGAGGAGCAAAACAAGGAAGGGGGGAGACCATACAACTCTTCAGCTTGCAACATTTCTGGCCTGACCAATCATACCATAGATGAATGCTTCAAGTACAGAAAGAATCAAAGAGGAATAAGTTTCCACAAAGGAAGCTATGGACAATCAAGAGGCAGGTTCAATGATGGAGGAAACAACTACCATCACAATTACAACCAAGGCTACAATAACAACTATCAAGGAGGCTTCAAAGGAAGAAGAGATTACAACAACTATACAGATGATCAAGAGGATTCCCTATTACTCATGAATATGACAGCAAAGCAAGGTAAAGATGATGAGTACCTATTCTATATTGATTCTGGTTGTTCCAATCATGTAGCACACAATGTAGCATTATTGTCTGACCTTGAAGAACCCAAAGGAAAGCATGAAGTTTAGATAGGTGATGACACTAGGGACTAAGTAAAGAAGATTGGAAATGTTAAATCATCTGATGGTGACATGAATCTTCTAAGCAGGGTATCATATGTACCAATAATAACCAAGAATATAATCAATGTTGGACAGATTGTTGAGAAGGGTTTACAAAATAGATTCACAAGGCATGGAGCATATGTAGAGGACTCTCAACAAGGCTTCAAGAGGATTGCAAAAGGTGATAAATCTGGTAGAATTTTAACCTTTTAAGTTGAAGATACAAGAAATACTTCTCTCTTCAATTATAAGGACCAAACCCTATCTGAATCGGAGATATGGCATAAGAGACTAGGACATATAGGTGAAAGGACATTGAAGCAAATATGCAGGGATCAGAGTGTGCTTGGCATCTAAAATGTTTCCAAGCAACACATAATTTACAAATGTGGAGCATGTCAATTTGGCAAATCACATAGGCAACCATTCAATAAAAGAGGTTACATGTATGAAGACTACTTGGAGTGTGTGCACACAGATGTATGGGGTCCTAGTAGAGAGCCATCAATTTCGGGGTCAAGGTATTATGTTTCATTCATAGATGACTATATGTTCTTCATCTTGAATTCCAGAGTAAATCATGCATATACTTTCTTTGAGTCAAGTAAATCCCTTGATCTCTATAGATTACCTTCATCTCTAGGAAGAATGTGAGTTCTTCAAGATCACTGATCTTGAATTCCACCTGCATATGTTTCTTTATTATTTCTATCCCAATCATATCATGACTTGTCTACATAAACACATAGATAGATAACTTCTTTGTGAACCTTTTTGATGAACAATTAAGGCTCTACATTGATTTATTTAAATCCTTGATCTTGCAAGTATGTCACCAATCTATAGTTTTAAGATCTAGGGGCTTGTTTTAAACCATACAATGCCTTCTTAAATTTACAAGATGTAGGGGCTTGCTCTCATACCCTAGGGGTTGTGACATATATACCTCATCACTAATCCATCCATTGAGGGAAGCATTCTTTGTTGATATATTTAGGTAGTGATGTATGTGAAGACCCGAGGATTGTTATGGCACTTTTTTTCCCTTTTTAGGAGGTTTCTTTCCCTTGGCTTGTATATAAGCCTATAACCCTAACAGGTCACCGATCTTTGTACATTCTAGTGGTAATACATTCAGTATTGTGTGTTGTGCTCCAAGCTTCTTCTTCTTCCTTGTGTTGTTAGCATGATTTTGCAAACCTTGAACTCCAACAATTGGTATCAGAGCAGGTCACCACTTCATCTAGGGCGTCATCGACACCCGATCGATCAAGGTATCAGAACTGCACAAAATTTGGGGAAAATATTGAGGGTGATTAGGAGATCAAAACTAATTCAGTCTATGGTGCCAAAATCATGATCTGAGCTCATTTTGGCCTTTGAATGCACTATCATAGTACTTATGCAGGCATTTTTTCTTTTTTTGTGCTAAAGATATATACAGGTTTTGTTTTCCAATATAAACATCTCAAAGTTTGTTATAGGTTTAGCAGAACTTGACATGGTAGTTGATGGAGATTATTAATCTCCAAAAGAACAAGCTATCCTTGATGTTAGAGAACCTCTATATCAAGAACAACTCAAAACCTTTACCAATTTGGAGGATCAATACTAGATTATCAAAATCTTGAGCAAACTCTGAAGAGAGTTAATACTCAGAAAGTTTGTTGCACATAATCCACTCATTGACAGATCAAATGTGTAAACTTTTTGATAACACAAACCTTTACCAATTTTGAGGATCAATACTAGATTATCAAAATCTTGAACAAACTGTGAAGAGAGTTAATACTCAGAAAGTCTGTTGCTCATAATTCACTCATTGACTGATCAAATGTGTAAAGTTTTTTATAAAACTTTGCACAAGGTGTTGCCAATAGATTGCGCAACTTCTCCAACTTAAATCATCTCAAAACATTCAGTACATCTTGAGAAATGATTCTCACAATTCACATATGTCTAAAACTGTACTTTTCTACAGTAGACTTTGACACCTGTAACTTCTAAAGCATGGTTCTCTCAAACTACAATCCGTTTAATCAAATGCTTTTATCCATAGGTAGATTACCTTCCAACTTAAAGAATGAGTCCTGGGTTGCTCAAAACTTTACGCTGTGGAAGGAGAACATATGTATGCAAGTCTTCATTTTTTGAATGGGCACTATCTTCAAGCTTCATAGACTAATCTTTTCTTCAATCTTTGACTTCAATCCTTCATCCAAAACATCAATTGGTGGTTGACTTGCACCAACAATAGTTCTATTCAACTTTTTGAGATACAATCATTTTTTTGCATCAGGGTATTTTGGTTAGTGGTCATGGTTGAAAGCAGTGATGTATTCTCTATGTTGGTTGTTGAAGATAAGTTGGACGGTACCAATTACCCAGTATGGGCTTATATGATGCATCATGTATTGGTTGCAAAAGGACTATGGAATAGACAGTTTTAAAGATGAGAATATTATTCATGTTCCTATTCATGTTGCAATTCTTGTTGTACCTACTTCAGAGCAATTTGTTTGGGATGGTAGAGATGCTCAAGCACATGTGTTGATAGCCTTCTCTATTGAATGTGCCATTCCTCACATTTGCTCTTGCAAAACAGCTAAGGATGTTTGGAATACACTTACCACTTTACACCACACAAGGAATGAGGCTTGTGTGGCTTACCAAAAACAGTTGGAGACTGAGCACATGAGTGAAGGTCATTCCATGGAAATTTTTCTAATAAAGATGAAAGATTGGAATGAATGGTTGATTTCTACTGATGAAGTCAAGCCTCATAGCTCACGTGCAAACTGTTTGGAATGGTCTTCTTGATTCATATCAGAGTTTTACTTCTTCTCTTCATTTGATGATGAAAGGCAATCCAAATGCCTTAACATTTGAGGAGCTAGTCTCTGTTCTATTGCAAGAAGATCAGTCTAGGTAGAACAGGCCCATTATGTGTGTTGCAGATCAAGCTTTCCTACCTGGCAGAAGGACAAACGTAAATGGATCTCTTCTACTAGTAAGCAAAAATCTGCTAATTTTACACAATCAAAGAAGGCTGAAAGAGACAAGAAGCTTCTAGCGTTTTATGTCATGGGCTATATAATCTCATAGACTATGAAAAATATGTGAATGATTCAACATGTGCAATACATGATTCTTAGGCTATGTCAGATGCAAATTGTTGGCATGCACGCTTTGGCCATCTGAATTTTGCTAGTTTTTATTCTTGTAGAAATTTGAAATGGTATTCCAAAGTTGTTATGTGCTTCAAATAGTTTCTGGTTTCGACTAAAAATTTGTCAGCATGTAAAATGCACATCCTCCATTCTGATCGAGGGGGGGAATATATGTCTTTTGACTTTAATGCATTTATGGCTGAACCTGGGATAAAACATCAGTGGCAACCTGTTGTGATACCAATTGTTGGAGTCCAAGGTCTATGGAAGCAAGCGAATAGCCCAAGGAAGGAGAAGAAGCTTGGATCACAATACTAAATGCATTACCACTAGAATGTACAAAGATAAGTAACCTATTAGGGAAATAGGCATATATACAAGTTGGGGGAAAAAAACCTCCTCAAGAGGAAAAAAGTGCCGAGATTGAAGGTCCTAGTGTGTTCACACACATCACTACCTAAATATATCAACAAAATTATGGGAAATAAGAATCACCATTTCAGAGAGGTCTTGATGGACCCTCTTTTTATAGAGTTTCACTTAAAAGTTATCTATTCACATTTATATGGAATAAATTAGTTTACAAATACGATACTAGTAATAGAAACAATAGAACATTGAAAATAAGATTATACAACCTTATGATTTACCATTTACTGAAATATAATGAGTTCACTTTACTTCCAAGCCGAACCCTCTCATAGTCTTCTAGCACTCCATTCAGCATGATGTAGAAGTACTAATGGTGACTTCCATTTCTCACTAGCAATGTTGCATTGTATCCTTCTTGCAATGTTTACTATATGTGAATACATAGCTTGTTCCATAGAAAACTTTCTTGAGAGTGTAGTGCGGTAAAACCAATGAAGCATCTCCTTCATCTTTGATTGCATTCGACCACCATGTTTTGTGTTTTCAAAGTACAGACCTCTAGCCTTGTAGTGTGACTTCTCTATTCCTTGGGTGCTTAAAATCTCCAATGATCCAAATTAATGCATGAAAAATACTTCATGTGCAAATAAAATGTTTTGAAAATATTTAAGCACATTGTAAAAAAGTAAGTGCAACAAACAATTTGAAAGATTGAGTCAACTTACAATCTAGTGTGTAAAATTTCTTTCTCCTCAAGATAGGATGAAATGCTTTGTGAAATCTACTAATGTATTTTAAAAGAATTGATGTTGAATGTCACTAGAGCTAGTAAGTCCCATCAAACCTATCAACTTATCTAACCATGAACAAATCTTCTTTTTCTTGTTACAAAGATCAACTTGAGAATCATTGTTTATTGTGATCATTCCTAGGTCTTTCCATAGCTTATAATGTTGATTATTTTGAGTGATGGCACCTCTTCTAAAAACCCATCTTGCATTATTCCCTATCATTGATACTTGATGTAAATTATTTTGAGATTCATCAAGTTTCTTGACAACTAAGGTTACATTTCCACCATGATAACCAATTGAATTAAGGAGTTCCTCCAAATTTTTATATCTTGTATAGATTTATCAATTGATCTCATGGAAAATGCATATTCTTTGTGGAGCTTCAATAAAAAATATTGTGAAAGCATGCAAGATTTTATGTTTCAAAGCTTTTGTTCATTGCCTCAGCACATGTGACACCAGCCACACACAAAGATATGCTCTATTTTTCCCCCTACTATCGAGTCCTCGTCAGTCCATCCTCATGTAAACAATGGTCCCATGAGAGATCATACTCTCTCCTTTTCGCCTACCTTCCCACTATGGGAATACATCTACATGATGCCATGTGGCAAAGCATGCCACCTCATCTAAGAGGTGTTACCATGCAACACTCATGATATGACATTTCCTTCCCCTTGAAAAGCATTTTCATCCTCAAAAATGTAGATGAAATTTTTGTAATGGTAGAAGAAAGTTCTTGGACTCCCCTGAACCCCATGCTCTATGTACATGGTTATCTCTCTATGTTTGTTGTTTCATCGTATCCTTCCCCTTAAGAAGCCTCTTATGATATCATCTCAAATGTGGAAAACCATCTTAGTGGTGCATACCATTTCTCATATACACTTAATTTCCAAACTATCACTCCCATGACACATAAAATCATGAAAATGACCTAAGCCCATATGATGTATGCTGTATGGAGTAATAGTATGAAAAACGAGTGTAAAACGCCAAGCTTTACCATACCATAATGGAGAGAATAGACCATAAAATCCTCTAAAATATACAACAGAGTCCCAGCAAAAGTGACTTCAGACCCATCTAGGACTAAATGATGGATTTTCTCTCATACCACTCTAATTCTTCTTAACCTTGAGTATACTCACAAGTAATAGCTTAATCTAAACTACCTTTTGAACCATGCAAATCCATCATCCTAGCTCATTAAATTGGAATTTTGTGATATTAAAATGCAATCTCCACATTCCACCAACCAAGAAGTCTTTGGTTTGTCATCCATTTCATTTTGACTTATTTCTAGTGGAAGAGCATCTATTGGCACTAGTGCAGAATCTAAAAATTTATCTTCCCTTTAATTTTCCATATGAATGCAAAAGCATTTGCTTGGAGATTTAGATAATCCATGAGTACCCATCCTCCTAATAGATGCTCACGCATCATCCAAATGATGTAACACCAACTAAGACTTTGGTACCCCAATAGGTTAGATATATCCCTATCTCATAGAAACCATAAAGAGAGGATTCATAATTGTATTCCTTGTCTAACTAATGTCAATAACTAGATCATCCCATCTAGTCAAGGACCATCACTAGAAATAAAGATAACTACTTCTCTTTAGAGTCCACAAGTGATACTCAATATAACCATCATGATTAATTGATCTCCCTCTTGTCTTTGATAGAAGAGTGCCGTTTCTATCTAGACAACTGAAATGAGAAAGTGAATCTCTCTCTCTCTCTCTCTCTCTCTCTCTCTCTCTCTCTCTCTCTCTCTCTCTCTCTCTCTCTCTCTCTCTCTCTCTCTCTCTCTCTCTCTCTCTCTCTCTCTCTCTCTCTCTCTCTCTCTCTCTCTCTCTCTCTCTCTCTCTCTCTCTCTCTCTCTCTCTCTCTCTCTCTCTCTCTCTCTCTCTCTCTCTCTCTCTCTCTCTCTCTCTCTCTCTCTCTCTCTCTCTCTCTCTCTCTCTCTCTCTCTCTCTCTCTCTCTCTCTCTCTCTCTCTCTCTCTCTCTCTCTCTCTCTCTATCTCTCTCTCTCTCTCTCTCTCTCTCTCTCTCTCTCTCTCTCTCTCTCTCTCTCTCTCTCTCTCTCTCTCTCTCTCTCTCTCTCTCTCTCTCTCTCTCTCTCTCTCTCTCTCTCTCTCTCTCTCTCTCTCTCTCTCTCTCTCTCTCTCTCTCTCTCTCTCTCTCTCTCTCCCTCCCCTCTCTAATCGCATCCAAAGAAAAGGGTTATAGTAATGGAATCTATTCCACTTTCTCTTTCCCTTTGAAAAATATTCTATTGAATCCAATCGCTCTACTCATCCATAACTCACAATATGCACATAAGTTCTCCATGTTTTTTCCTTCCAAAATAATGGAGGATCAAACTCCCATGTGAAGGAAAATTACACTAAAAAGTAACTCCTTTAGACATGTAAACTAAGAGATATTTTCTAAACACCTCATCTCTAAAGGAAAAGATACTCTATTCTTCTCTTATGAAGAAATCATGTTTTCCTTTCCTTTTTCTCTTTCAAAAACCAAGAGCTAAAGTGATAGCTCTGAGCTAAAGTGAGATCTCTCCTTGTTCTTTGATCTAGTTCACACTATCTTCTTTCCTTAAAAGAGAACTCGATGAATTTATTTGCTCCTTTCTTCCATAAACTAATGCATAAGCCCATAGTGGACGCTACAAGGTCAATGCTTGATGAGAAGAAATTGGCCAATCACCTATAGGTAGAGGATGTTTCCATAGCCGCCTATCTAATCAATAGACTCCCATCAAAAGCATTGGATGGGATGACACCATATGAATCATGGAATGGAAGAAGACCTAGTCTTGATCATTGTAGGATCTCACACATGCCATCACAAATCAAAGGCAAATTGGATCCAAAGGTAGAGAAATGCATATTCATTGATTATGACCTTAATCAAAAAGGTTATAGGCTATATAATCCAAGTAATAAAGGTTTAATTGTTCGTAGAGATTTTTTTTTTATGAAAACAAATCTTGGTTTGAGGATGATTGCAGGAAAGTCAAATGTCCCTATGACCTGGAGGAAGACTTTCCAACATTTTCAAAGAGGAACGAGCATACATATGAAGACTCAAATGATTCTAGTGATGGTTAGAAAACTCCAAGAAGAGAAAGGCAAAGATAAAGTGTAGGAGTTGAGAGATGTGGCAAAATCATTTCAACAAACTATAAGGAGATCTACCAGAGAGAGAAAGAAGTCAAAATGGTATGGTTATGACACCTCCTTGGTCACTAAGCATTCCATTTATATTGCTTAGGATACAAACTCAGAAGAACCATCAACATATGAAGAGGCCAAGAAGAAACCAGAATGGAGAGATGCCATAGAAGAAGAAATTGAAGCCCTACAAGAAAATCAGACTTGGGAATTGGTTCTCAAGAAACCATCTACGAATATCATTGGCTCAAGATGGATTTACAAGCTAAAGAGGAATTCTGATGGCTCAATTTATAGGTAAAAATCAAGGCTTGTGGCTTAGGGACTTGCTCAAACCCAAGGTATTGATTGTGAAGAGACATTCTCACTTGTGGCAAAGATGCCCACAATTAGAGTACTTATGAGTGTAGCATCTTGCAAGAATTAGAATATCTATCAAATGGATGTTGAATATTCTTTTCTAAATGGTTGGATTTCAAAGGAGGTACACAGCAATCAACCTCTTGCTTTTCAAGATAAATCATAAATCGAGAACATGTATGCAAGTTAGGGAAAGCTTTGTATGGCTTGAAGAAAGCTCCTAGAACTTGGAATTATAGATTAGTCACTTATTTGCCAGATAAAGGATTTATGGTGAGCAAGGCACATCCTTCCCTCTTCATAAGGAGGAATCACTTAGAGGTTATATATACCTTTGTGTATATGTGGATGATAAAACCATTACAGGTAATGATGAAGATGGAATCAAGAGGATCAAAGCTCAAATGAAAGAAGAGTTCAAGATTAGTGATCTTGATTACTTCCTAGGTTTGGAAGTGGTATATAAAAAAAGAGGTATGTTTCTAACTCAAAGAAAGTACATTCCAGATATGCTCTTCAAATTCAAAATGGAAAATACAAATGTTTCATGTACACCCATGGAGGTAAATCATAAGCTAAGTGCTCATTGTTGGGGGATTCTTGGACAAGAAGGGATTTGAGTGTTTGTAGGAGAAAAGGGGAAGACAATAAGAAAGATACACATTGGAAGCCTCTGTCGATTGATTATAAGAAGACAAATACAATGGTGATGCACAATACAATCCAATGCTTCTGTGCAAAATCCCATAGAATGCTCAATCACAAAATACCAAATACCTAAGGGTCTTGTTGCTGCCGGCCTTCTCTGCACCAGACCTCTACCTTCTCCAAGCCTGCACTTGTGCACACCTTGCACCAAGCTTCCAATAAGGGGGAGGGATGGACACCCTCTGTCAGCATGCGCACAGCTTCAATGAGGCCTTGGGATCCTTGGTGTGAATAGCTTAGTCCTTCTCTGTACACTTCCTTAGTCACTCTTCATGCACACCTTGCACTTCACTTCTCTGTGTCGCACACACTATGTGTCTCTTGCACTTCTCTCTCTTGCCTAGCTTAGACTATGCTCCCTTGCTTACACTTGATTCCTCCAAGAATAGTCCTTGACTTGATTTGAGTGTCGATTCACGTACGCTCCTAACTGCAAGAGTATCTTGGTGCCCACTTTGATATCCCAAGATTGTCTCCAAAAGTGGCCAGCCAACTTGTTTTGTCCTATAGTGACTTTAGACTAAAACAAAAATTTTAATTGGGGGGCCATACTTTCACTTCTGCGTACACTGCCGCTTCACATACCTTCACATTTTGCCTTTTAATTCTTCACTTGTGCACCTAAGAGAGGGTTCACCTGAAACTTCCAAAACACTTTAAAACACTTTGAACCTTAGAGAAATTAGAGAAATACCTCTGCAAATTGCGACCAACTTTCTCCAATTTACCCTTTGTGAACCAATTATTTGTGCACTACCTGTGCACCTTGACACCTGCACTTCGAACACTATGACTTTCCCATGTTGACT
This sequence comes from Ceratopteris richardii, assembly GCA_020310875.1. NCBI lineage: Eukaryota > Viridiplantae > Streptophyta > Polypodiopsida > Polypodiales > Pteridaceae > Ceratopteris > Ceratopteris richardii. The sequence goes on from CM035407.1 coordinate 101,507,296, forward strand.
TTGACCTTGACCTTGTTGACTTTGATCGGTTTGACTTTGACCTTTTGACTTTGACTATAGTTGACTTTGACTATAATTGACTTTGACCATTATAACTTTTATGAGCTCAACTGCCCACCACCTAATGTGCTCTCCATCCTAGAGAGCTACAGCCACAACTCTGAGCAAATATGCCACCATGATTCTTGTGCTGCAAAATCTTCAAAAGGACACCTGAGCAGCTACCAAGTCCACTAGAAGCAGGAGAGAACAAACACCACAGAAGAACCCAAAATTGGAATTTTTGCATATAAAAGCAAAGGAGGGAAATGGGAGGGTAGAAAGGAGGGGGAAGGGAGGCTTAGGGGTTGAGATGGATAGGGCAGGGAGGGGTAAGGATGTGGTTGGGCAAAAGGGTAAAGGGAGGGTGAGGGAGTAGGATTATGGGGTCTAGAGAGGACCGACATGATTAAACAGTAGAGCTACATAGGGTGCATATGGGAAATTGTGAAACATGTGATAAAACAAACTGAGAATAGACCATGTGGACTATGTGGATAATTAAAAACATGTGATAAAGGTGCTCAAAACATGTGGTTTTTGACCAAACATCAGAGAAAAGTTGAGGTTTTGGAAATATGAAGGCAAAAAATGAATCCAGAGGTGCAAAAATACATAAAAACGACCCCACTTTTGAAAAAAATGGCCATGCAAGGCGCAATCCAAAGCCACAAGTTTTGAACCATAAAAATTAAAAAATATATATATTTTTTGAAAATTAAAATTAAATTAAAATTAAATTAAAATGAAAAAAAGAAAATTTTTCACTCTTTTTTTTTGAACGCGCGTAGTTGGGCATGAAAAACAAAAATAAAGCAAAATAAAAAAGAAAAATAAGGAATAAATTAAAAATAAAATAATAATAAAAAATAAATAAAATAAAAACAATAAGATGAAAATTAAAAAAAAACCGGGTGGCAGGGGGGGCAGGGCGGGGGGCAGAGAGAGAGAGGGTTTTTTTTCAAATTTTCTTCTCCTTTTTTTTCTTTGAAAATAAATTCCATGGGGGGGCTTTTTTGGGGAGAAAATATAAAAAAATGGAGAAAAATATAGAAATATATAGAAAAATATAGAAAAAATCCAAAAAAAAAGGCAAAAAAATCCAAAAAGTTCTCAAACAAATCTCCAAAAAATTCCTACAGGTCTTGGCCAATTTCCTCACTCAAAACCAGAAAGAGCTTCCTTTATTCCTCGAGCTTCCTTTATTCCTCCTATTTGGCAAGAAGATGACATTTGAAAAGGATAAAAAGTGCTAGAAAAATTCTAAAAATGCTTGAAAAACTCTCAAAAATTCCTCAAAAATTCCGCAAAATTTCCAAAAATTGTACTCATACAAAGGTCTATGAAAGGGTTTCTAAATTTGCTAAAATTTCAAAGAATAAGCATGAAAATGGATAAAAACTACTAAAACTTAAGCAAAAATGACATGAGAAGGCTATGTACAACCTGGATAAATTTTTCAAGTTCCAGGTGTTCCATAATTCTTACGTTGTGTTGATGATAGGCCTTTAGCCTTGATACATTGACCAGTGGCAAGGCCTCTCCTTTTAGTGTCTCTAACTCCACAGCACCCCAATTCAGCATTGTTTTAACTCGATAAGTTCCTTCCCAGTGTGGAAGCCATTTTTCTATGACATGTGTTTAGATTTGAGGTCTATGGAGAAGAACTAACATGTGTGGTTGTATGTTGTTGCTCCATAGATTCCGATCATGTGCCTCCTTCCTCTTCATTTGAGTCTCTATCAATTGTTTTGCTGCATGAAGACGTATCTCCTCCACTTTATGCAGTGCTCCAAGCCTCTGAGAGACACCACAATCTTTCTTTCCTTGCATGAATGCTACTTTTGGTGATCCATGTAGAAATTCAAAGGGTTCAATTGGAAATATCCCATAAACCAGTTGGAATGGAGAATATCCAATGGCCTCTTTGTAAGCTAACATGTATGCCCATAGGGTACCTTGATAAGCAATGCCCCAGGAAGTGGGTTGTAACATACATTCCTTCCTTAACATGGCAATTAATACCTTATTAGTGGATTCTGCATGTCCATTAGCTCTTGGGTAATAGGCACAAGAGTTCCTATGTAGAATTCTCTATCTGTTGAAAATTTCATGTAGGACCTTATTCACAAAATGAGTACCTTGGTCTGTAAAAATTTCAAGTGGACATCCAAACCTGCAAATGATGCTACTGTAAATGAAATCAACAATAGTTTGAGTGCTACAATCAGGGGAGGCAATAGCTTCAGCCCACTTTGTCGCATAGTCTGTGGCGATCAATAGATACTTCTCTTTTTTTGGAATCGACGCAGGGTAGATGGGCCCTACAAAATCTAGCCCCCACTTCTCAAATGGTTGCCAAGAAGTGGAAATAATCAAGGGGTTGTGCCTCTGCTTTGTTGGCTTGGGTCCACACCTCTGGCAAATGTCACATGCCTTTCCCCATTTATCTGCATCTTTGAATAATGTAGGCCACCATAAACCAGCAAAAAGGATCCTCTAACTCATAATATGTCCTGGAAGGTGCCCACCACCTATTCCCTCATGTGCAGATTGAAGGACTTTCCTCACTTCTTCTTCTTCCATGCACTTCCTAAACCTGTTGTCCTTTCTCTGTCTATATAATTGTTCTTCAATGAAGGTATAAGGTTTGCTCTTGATTAGGAGTCTCTTTCTTTGCACAACACTTGCCTTCTCTGGATACACTCGAGTTTTAACAAAATTCTTGATATCATTATACCAACCTTCAGCTTGTACAGCGAAGATATTAGCATTTGGAAAATCATCATTGACTCCAATTACTTTATCCATCATATTGATCTCCTGGATAGGTGATCCGCCATGAAATTTTCTTTACCTAGTCTATGGACTACAGAAAAATCAAACTCCTAGAACAAAAGTAGCCAACTCCATATCCTCCCAGTTGCTTGTGGCTTGTTCAGTAAATACCTGAGTGGTTGATGATCAGTGATGATAACAAACTTCACACCCAGCAAATAATGACGAGATTTTTGTACGACGAAAGCCATTGCTAGAGCTTCCCTTTCTGTTGTGCTATAATTTTTTTCCGCTTTAATTAAAATTTGACTAGCATACTGAATAGGCCTGTCAAGTTTGAATTCTTCATTATGTTGAGTCAATACTGCACCCACTACAAATGCACTGGCATCTACATGCACATGAAAACTTTTTGACCAATGTGGGGTGATAAGAATTGGTGCAACCACCAATTTGGACCTTAATGTCTAATAAGCATTCTCTTCTTCCTCTTCCCATTTAAAGGGCACTTCTTTACCTGTAAGTCTAGCTACTGGCCTGGCTATCTCAGCATACATTTTGATAAATCTTCTATGGTACATAGTATGCCCCTAGAAACTCTGAATCTCTTTATGAGGTTTGGGTTTAGGTAATTTTAGTATAGAAATAATTTTATCCGGATCTGGAGCCATACCTTTAGCCGACACCACATGTCCCAAGAGGGTTCCTTCTGTCATCAGGAAATGACATTTGTTTGCGTTGAGCTTCAGTTTAGTCTCCCTGCATCTCTTAAGAACATTCTGCAACAATCGCAAGTGATGGTCCAAGCAATCTAAAGGGGTCTCTTTGGGGGATCCTAAAAATCAAGAAAATTCATCCATGAAAATTCTAAGTGTTTCCAGCAATAAGGGTCCAAAGATGAGGTTGATAGTTCTGTTAAAGGTGGCTGGAGCATTTCTGAGTCCAAAGGGCATTTTTACATACACATATGTTCCCCAAGGTGTGATAAAAGCAGTCTTTTCATGATCCTCTAGGTGTATGGATATTTGATTATAGCCACTAAAGCCATCCATAAAGCTATATAATGCATGTCTAGCCACTTCTTCAATGACCTGCTTTGCAAATGGCATGGGGAATCCATCTAGAATGGTTACCTTGTTGAGTGCTCTAAAGTCAACACAGATTCTAATTTTGTTAGTATTCTTCTTTGGTACTATAACCATAGGTGAGAGCCATTTTGAGTGTTCCACAGGAATGATGATTCCTGCATCCTCCATCTTGTGTATCTCCATATAACAGGTTCAGCATATTTTGGGTCAACTCTATAACTCTTTCCTCTTATTGGTTTGGCTCCATCAACCAGAGGGATTCTGTGCTCTCCATAATTGGCAAGCACTCCTTCTAAGTTTTTATAATGCAAGCAAAAACATCTGCATAGTGGGTCAAGAAAGATTTTACCTTTGCAAGGAGCTCTGGGTGGCTCCACAACCAAGTAGCCACCAAAGCTGGACGATTATTTTCCTAAGTGCCTAATTGTATTTCTTTGACAGGGTTTCTCTCTACCATGGTATCTTTATGCTCATCTCCAACCTTGTTTTCTTCCCACAGCTTTTCATGCATTGTTGCATAAGCCGGAGTATTCTGGATCTTAATATATTCTTCTTTGTCCTACATCCATCCTGTAGGGATTTCTTGAATTGGTAAAGAACATTCTTCACTAGTATGTTTTACCTTGTCTTTAACTTTAGTAACTTCCTTCTCGGCTGTTGTTGCATCCTCCTCCCAGTTGTATTTGAGGGGTGTCTTCCTCCCCCTTTTGTGGTCTCTGATGGGTTCTCCCAATCCATCAACCTGAACTTTATCCTCATTTTCATTATAACATTCATCTGTACAAGAATTATTAAGAAAAACTCCAAAACAAGAGGAAGAATTGCCTACTTGGAGCCAATTCAAAATATCTTCTTCTTCCTCAAACTCTATTTGGGGTTGGTCCACCATTTCTGGTTCCATGCAAAGGCCAATTGATTGCATCATGCTCGTGTTCCCTTGATGATCTAGGCCCTCGTCTAAATGTATCTGTGTCAATTCTTGCCCTTTCTTTTGTACCAACATAGTGTCTTTATCCCAATCATGGATGACATTTGCATGCCTCAGCCATGTGTAGTTCACGCGTAAGCACCACCTCCTTTACTTGTCAATCCGCAGAGTTGTGAGGACTGGTATGAAGACTAGGAGCAAGTGAAGGCACAAGTGTGTGAGTGAAAGCACACAAGCATGCACACACATGCACACACACGTGCACAAGGTAAGAGTAAAGAGAGGAACAATGGAAAGCTTCTATTACAAAGAGTTCTCTTACAAAAGCTCTATTCTCTAACAAGCTAACCTCAAAAATGAGCTCTCTAGATCTTTTTATAGTTTTTGGACTAGTTTTGGCCATGTCCAGACCTAGTGTCCGGCCTACTTAAAAATTAAGTTCTAGGGCTTACTTGAGGCTCGAATAGAGTCTAAAACTTATGAAAATTGGTAGGATTATACTTCTAATGCTCCTCAAGCTCAAGGACTCCTCAGCTTGCACAAAATGGAGCTACGAAAAGGTGAAATGATATTTACAATGGTGTCTAGTGACGAAAATCACTATTTTATAGGGATTTCTTCTGAAAATTTGACATATACTTCTTGGAGCTCCCTATGTGCTCCTTCTTCTTGTGTGTCCACTTCTTTGATGCACTTATTATGCTTGTCCTTGACCTTGACCTTCAACACTCCCCCCTCTCAAGTTTGTCGTCCCTGACAGACCCTTGTTGTAATGGTTGTTCGAGGTAGTGCTTTGAGAGGTAGTGTTCAGTCGGTAGGAACCAGAGCCGTCTATCTTCCAAATGTGGCCGGGTTGATTGTCCGGTTCTTCATTTGTCACTGCGAGCCTTTGCAAGTTGTAGTCCCTTGGTATGTGCTTCTTCCTTGGATCCAGCATGATTGTGTTGTTGTGAGTCTCCATTGATGACCTCTAGATCTTCCAAGGATGATGTTCATAGTGGTCATGCCAAATACTCATAACTCATAGTGAATGATGGGTAAGTGTGTTAGTGCATGGGTTGAAGAAAAGGTGTGCCTTGTGCACGGCCTTGTAATGTAGCTCTATGCATGCTTACTTGGAAAATGCATTGGAAGAAGTATGGTGCGAAAATTGGGGATCTTGAGCTAAGTGCTCAAGGGTATGCCGACGAAGAGGTTTCCTAATCTATCATGGTTATGGTGTTTCCAAAGTAAGGATACTTACCATGGTGAAGGGTCGATCGATGTTTATCTCTTCGTGTTGTACACCTGACGTTTGTGATGGACCGTCAGCTAGTCTTTCATTGTCGATGAATGTCCGTGTTGATGGTCCACTGATGAAATTCTTTGAGTGGCTCGTCCTGTCTCCTCTTTTCAAAGTAACATTTGCCAAGTACTGAGAATTGAATTTCTTTATATTCCTGGGTACCCATATTGGTAATTGTCCTTGTTGCGCTGCAACTAATTTCTTGGGCACCCAAACTTGTCGGATATCTTGTGGTTGAGCTTGTCCTAGCTTCTTCGTTCATCTTCTGGCCTGGTTGGCTTGCATGGATGAGAATTGTGGGGGCAAGGCCGGTGATTTCTCTCTTGTTTGTACCTAGATCTGCTTCATGCTCGTAACTACTTTCTTGATGAATGGTGTCTTTCTATTTGATATAGCAGTTGTCTTGAATTGTTGTACTTGCCTTTGTGGTGGAACTACTATGACTGCATTAGTCTTTGAAGAGGAAGAGAGATCCACTCGCCTTCGAAATTGTTCTTCCACGATTGACTCCTTCCGCATCATAGAGCTTTTGACACATGCAACACCTTCTTCTATATGATTAGTCTTAGAAGAACTAAGAGAATGTGTGACACTTAGATTTGTGAGCATCCAGTTCTCTAATTCTAATGTAATGCATTGTTCCTGTACCCAAACTTGAAGAATTTGACTTCTTAGGTTCAAGTTGACTGCATGGTCATAAATCCAATCTTGACCCAAGACAAGTGGTTCTATGAGGTCCTCATCGTGACATACTAGCATTTTGACTTTCATTGGAACATCTTAGGTAGATGGGAAGTTCCACCTCGCCCAAAGAAGGGGTTTCCACACCTCCCAACCCTATGAGATAGGCTTCTATTGGATTGATGTTCGATTGCCAGTCCTGGCAATATGAAAGTCTAACTACACTAGTTGTTGCACCTGAGTCAGTCAATGCTCTCATGGTCCTCACATTCTCTCTGTGTCCTACCTCTAAGGTCACAAAGGGATGTCGGTCTATTATTCAAGAAGTAACTATGCCCGATTTTTGGCACATGTCCATGTGATATTTTGGGGCTTTCAGGTTGACATCTAGGCCTAGTCGCCTTAACTTGTTTTTCCTAATGCACTTTTTGGCCTCTGCTTGTGCTTCTTCTCTCACCCTTAACTCTTCTTCTTTTCACTTCTTAGCAGTGTTGAGTCTCATTAACATATCCTCTGTAAGAGGTTCTTGATACAGCTTGACTCTACATCCACTAATATAGTTCGTCAAAATGTTACCCTCCAAAGTGGCCAATCGAACCGCCTCACTAGTGGAAATTCTATTAATGATCATGGGTCCATATCCTCGCTTTTCCAATTTATTGGCATGTTGCTTTAGTGTATACACCAGCACTAAATCTCCCTCTTTTAGTCCCTTATCCTTGATGTGTGCATCGAAGTATGCCTTTTGCCTTTTCTTTGCAGCATAGATATCTGCTACGGCTCGTAGCTACATCTCACCTAAGCGTTCTAAATCAAAGATTCTGGATGACAATTCATGTCCATTGCACTCATGCTCTTGTGCTACTTTGAAACTAGGGATTAGGCAATCTAATGGTAGCAGCACATTTTGTCCAAAGACCATCTGAAATGGGGTGGCATTGAGTACCGTTTTGTAGGCAACTCCGTAAGCCAAAACAGCATGATGAAGTTGTTTGTCCCAATCAGAGTGTTTATTATTTACCAGTTTGGTTAAGACATTACATAGGATCTTGTTTGTGCTTTCGGCTTGTCCATTAGCTTGTGGATGATAGGGGGCAAACTTCTTATGTACAAACATGAATTCTTGAAGAAGATTTTCAATGACTTCGTTCAAGAAGTGCTTACCTCTATCACTTACTAACTCTATTGGTAACCCATATCTGGTGAACACATTCTCGAATAAGAACTTAGCCATCGTTTGAGCATCATTCTTTGTTGTGGCTTTGACTTCTACCCACTTTCTAAGGTAATCTATGGTTACAATAATATATTTTGCATGGGAGTTTCTAGCTGGGGGGTTAATAGGACCTACAAAGTCTATACCCCACTTCGAGAATGCACGTCCTCCCATCATAGGTCTCAATGGCATCTCATCTTTTCTGATAGGATATTGTGCACATTGGCATGTGTCACATTTCTTCACATAGGTATGTGCATCCATATGGAGAGTGGGCCACCAAAGTCCTGAGAATAGAATGGTCTTAATTACTCGATCAAGCCCGAAGTGTCCACCTGCAACACCGCTATGTGCAGTTTCTAAGACTTTCAAATAGTCTGATTCGTGAACGCACAATCTTAGATAACCATCCTTGACTCTTTGATATAGATTGTCTCCAACTAAGGCATAGTCTTGATCCTCTTGCTCCATGCTTTGTTTTCTTGCTAGGCTAGCCTCACTAGGTACTGTTCTCGATCTCATGAGTTCTACCAATGGAGCACTCCAATATGGAATTAATGATACATTATAAAGAGTAGCATGTTCCACTGGGGTTCTCTCCTTGCACCCTAGACAATTCGTAATCCACTCGTGTGTTGCTTTGTCCATGCTAGGCCAATACACTCCTAAACGTTTCAGATTCTGCAAGTTCGTTCTTTAGAATTGTGATTTCCTAGCAATCCTTCATGGGCTTGTTGCAACCAACTTCTATGTTCATCGTCCTCGACACAACAAGCTAGTACACCTTTTGTATCTTGTTTGTACATGCTTCCTGCCAATATGTGATACTTTTGTGATTTTACAATATCTTCTTGTGATGTTTTCACATTCTTATTTGTGGGTCCGAAGGTTAGGACTGGTACCAACTTATTCGCCCATTTAGGAACAACTTCTAAACTGAACAGATAAGCATCCGGTAGGTCATCAGACACTCCTCGCAGTGACTCTCCTCAAGTGATGCAAGAAAGGTGATCTGCCCTAAGGTGGGTTGTACCTTTCCTGACAACAACTTCAAAGTCATATTCCATTAGTAAGAGGAACCATCTTACTAAGCGTCCTGTATTGCAAGGTTTATTGACCAAATATAACAAAGCTTGATGATCAGTGAAAAACTTGAACTTTTTGGCCAATAAATAGTGTCTAAACTTCTTCACAGCATATACCATGCCTAAGCCCTCTCGCTCTGTTGTGGTATAGTTTCGTTCAATTGTAGTTAGTTGTCTGCTAGCATATGCTATAGGCAAATCTAGATTTCCTTCACCTTTGGGTTGTGCTAGCACACATCCTAAGGCATGATTGGAGGCATCCACATGGACATGGAATGGCTTATTCCAATTAGGAGTGGTCAATATTGGTGTTGTGCACAAAAATCTTTTTAGCTCATTGAAGGAGTTCTCGCATTCATCGTTCCACTCAAAATTTGTCAACAAACCATAAAGAGGTTTAGCTATGATCGCATACATGTGGATAAACCTATGGTAATATCCACAATGGCCCATAAAAGCTTGTACCTCTTCAATGTTCCTTGGCCTTGGCAACTCCGCTATGGCTCTTACTTTGTCCTCATCTATTGAGATTCCATTCTTAGAAACAATATGACCTAAGATTTCACATTATCGTACCATGAATACATACTTCTCTGGGTTCAGACACACTCGATATTCTCTACACTTGTTGAAGATCTGTCTGAGCTCAGGGATGTGGTATATTCTATCTTGGAAATGAGCACATAAATCATCTACATATACTTCTAAGCTCTTTCGCATGACGTCTTTGAAGACATGACACATGAGCCTTTGTAAAGTTGCAAGTGCATTTACGAGCCCAAATGGCATCACACGAAACGCAAAAATTCCCCATTCTATGGCAAAAGTTGTTTTGTGTTGATCTTTTGGGGCAATGGCTACTTGGTTGTAACCTGAAAATCCATCAAGGAAGCTATAAACTTCCTTGCCAGCAACGTGCTCCAATAAATGTTTGGTGATTGGAAGTGGATAGATATCTCTAATCATAGCACCATTAACTTTTTTAAGGTTAATACACACTCGCAACTTCCCATTCTTCTTTGGCCACCACTACAATGGGGGACACCCATTCAATATGCTCAATCTCATAAATAAATCCAGCTTTCATCAGCCTATCGATTTCTTCTTTTATCTTGGCTACATAAGTGTCATTATATGTGTAGGGCTTCTGTTTGTTAGGCTTGGCATCAGTTGTCATTGGGATTGTATGAGAGCATATTCTCGGATCTACTCCCTTCAAGTCTCTATAGTGCCATGCAAACATGTCCCTATATTCCCTTAATAGAGCTACAAGCTCTGCTTCTTCTTTTGCACTTAGGCCATCTCCTATGTACGTACATCTCTCTTCATTCCCTTCAATGGTTACTACAATTTTCTTGGTATTTTCTTTGTTATCATATGCTTCTCCTATGATGGCCTCTCTCTTAGGCATTCCTACCAAAATTTCTCGATCTTCAACTTCATATTTCTTGAAGTTTTCTGATACTTCAAACAATGATTCCTCCTCTTCATGTTTTACTGCTTTTCTTTTCTTTTTCTTTTGACTGCTCTCACTTCCATCCTTTGAATTTACCGTTTTAATTCTTGTGGGAGGTTCTCTTCCTTTTGGGTGAACACTCCTATCTCTTCTAGATAGTGCTTCTCTGAATTAAAGAAACTATCAATCACAATGGACTCTAGATCGTCATCGTTCTCTTCTTCTTCCATGAAGTCACGAGGGTCACATTCTTCCAGCAATGGCTGACACATGAAAACTAAAATATCATAACCATCCTCATCACAATGAGGTGTCCACTGTTCTTCATTGACAGCAATGTCCATGGTGGCTAAGATTTCCGCCCAACCATGGGGCTCAAATTCCTCATCTAGAAAGATCATCGGTGTATAGGCTGGGTCTTTGATTGGTCTATCTCCTGGAGAAGTTCCTTCTTCTCTTGCTTTTAGGCGTCTTTCCTCTTCCTCTGCAACCTTGCACATCCACAAGTGAGTATCTTCGTGCAACTAGGATGGGTCAGGAGAACTTCCAGAATGCACAGAGATTGAATCTTCTTTTGCTTTGTGAATAGGATTCCACTATAGGGGTGGTACATCTCTGAAGGAGTAATCCTTCAAATTGACCTTGGTGGTGACCCTTAAGTGTTGTAAGTACAATGAGTTGGTTCACCAATCCTGTACTATTTGTAGTTGTCGTAGGAAAGGTCTTCCTAGGATCATCTCATAAACATTATTTTTCTCAAAGTCACATATAGCAAATGTGTGTTCAAACTCTACACCACAAGTGGTTAGAGTTATCCCTTCGAGCAATCCTAGAGGTCTTTCAAAATGACCATATGCCATTTGAAGCTTCATTCTAGTTGGTCTTAATGTGGGTTTGCCCCATCACTTCCATAAGGAGGTGGTCGCAATAGCAACACTAGCACCTGAATCTACGATCGCTTTGGTTGTGTAACCTTGGTAGGTGATTGGCAAATAAGTATTACCTTCTTCACCTTCACTCATGTCCCCTATTTTGTCTAGAGGTATCTCTGGTACTTTCTACTTAGAGCCTCCTTTTGGCATATTGGAATCAAGTTGTGGGACTTGATCCTTCACATGGTTCCATAGCTCGGGTTTTACTTTTAGCAGCTCTTCCACGGTGAGATGACACTGAACCTTAGTGTTCTTCACAACATCGGTGTTCCTTGGAACCACTGAGTCTTCATTTCTTACCAATATTGTGGGAGCTCTGATCTGAAGAGACTCAGATTCCCATGGGCCTGGAAATTGAGGTAGTTCTTCTAAGGTATTAGATTCAAAATCTAACCTTTCATCTTCTTGTTGCTCTACTTGATCTCCATAAATAGATGGAATGTCTTGGGGAAATTGATCATGAAGATCATCAATCTGAGGAATAGGAGGGGGATTACCCTTCTCCTTGGCCCATTTCTCTTCTTGTATTTCCCGTAAGAACTCTTCAGAGTACTCTTGAATTCAAAGAGGTGTTCCAACATCCGTGGAATTAGGAACATAAGCTTCCATTGGCAGATAGCTTTCTCTCTCAACAACTGGTTGAGCCTCTGGAGGTGAAGAAACTCGTGGTTTGTTTACCAACTACTCTAATCTTTCTAGTAAGCCCTAGAAATGCAAATCCGGTTTGATAGAGCTTGTCTGATTGAATGATTGGCTGGTCTCGAGCATCGCCTGAGCTAGCTGTACCATTTTCATGCACATTCTTGTGTGTTCAATCTCTAAATCTACTCTAAGATAACTCTTGTCTAGGTTTGCAGCTATTGGCCCTTCTTGAAGATGAGCCTGGTAGGCCTTGAACATCATGTCCAAGCCTTCTGGGGTTGGATCTACAAGAACAAGCCCTGTTTGCAGTCTATTTACAATGGGTGGTGGGGTGGGATGAGGTGGAGTGGATGGAGTTTCAACGTGTAAGGGATTCTAAGATGCAATGTCTTCTATTTTTTGTTTTGCCTCTTTCAAGCTTTCTTCTAGTTCTGATAGCTTTCTATTCCACTTTCGATTGGCCTTCTCCCTGGTATCCTTCCATGTTCTTGTTTTCCTTTTACTAGGCTCTCGTGATTCACTTGACTCCGATTGTTCAACTGGTTTATCCTCTTTTAATGCTTGGGCCCTAGTAACTGCCTGTACAGGAGCCACATTGCTACTGCTTGAACTTGAATCCACCACTAAGCCTACCACATTAATGGGTGTAACCTTGGGTGCACTAGAGGGGTTTCTTGGACAATCTCTCAGGAGATGTTCTTTGCCACACTCATGATAAAAGGCTTGTATTGTAATAGCATGTCCTTGACTCGGAGATGATGGGTGGGGTTATTCACGAATGAAATGATCACCCTAGCATCTAAAACATGGTCCTCTAGGGGCTTGTGGTCTTGTTTGTCTCCATTGGGGTCTAGGGTTAGGATTCGTATACATGACATTGGAGTATTCGGGCTCCCAATTTTGTTCCATAGGTAGTGCCTCGTACTGATATGGATAAGTCGCACTATGCTCAGGTGACTCTGTGTAATAAGCTTGTGGACTATCTTCATAGGAGTAGTGAGAACTCTGAGAATGATGGTCATTCTCTAAGACCAATGGAGTCACTAGCACCAATGCTCTATTAGGGTTCTCTTCTGCTAGTGCATACTTAACTGGAATTATATTGGCAGGAGCTGGCAGTTGGTTTCCTAGGACTGGTTGTGGCCTATATGGTGCCTGATATTATTGTTGTGGTCTATAATATGGCTGGTATTGGTTTTGATACCTACCCTGTGGATAAGGTTGTTGATAACTCTGTCTAACAGTCTGCCTATTGTATGGACAATCTTGAGCCGTATGGTTCATGTATTTTCTCTCAATAGTGCAATATGAAGCATTCATTTCTCTTATGTTTGGGTTTTGTATTGGGAAAACATTAGCCATGTGGTCCCCCTTGCAAGTATAACATCAATTCAATGAGCTGACTCTTGGCATTTGTCTATTTTGGACTCCTAGCTTCTTGGCAACCTGATCAACTATCTCATCTATCTCAGTGGAGGTTCTGGAAGTATGACTAGTAGAACAGTCTGAATCCTTGTAGAGTTTGGACAGTCCTAACTCCTCACCCAAGTTATCTTCGATGTCAATACACATCCACACACACTCTTCTATGCTTCTAGGCTCTTTCACGTATACATATGATCTTAACTTGGTGCTTAGTAAGCCATCTAAAAACAAAGCCACTTGTTTGGCTGGTGTGGGTAACCCTAGAGCAGGGCATCTTTCTAGGTACTCTCTGAACCTTCTACCTGCTAGTCGCACTGTTTCTTGGGGTGTCTGCTTGAAGCTGTGGATCAAAGATGATGTGTTATGCCTGATACCACTCTTGGAAAATTCTACAATGAATTTGTCTAGCAATTGACCTATATCACGATAGTTGCGACTACTCAATGGTTGAAACCAAGCTAAGGCAGTGCCCTTAAGAGTCAAACCAAATGCCTCGTATTGGGTGAACAAGTCCTCAACGTGTTCAGCTCTCAACACTTGTTTGAACTCGGCCACATGATCATAAGGATCTCTTGTCCCGTCAGAATAATTCTTCATTGCCTTGATCACTTGAGTGGATCTAAGGGTTCATGGGTGCTCTCGGGGTCTAGACAATGGAAAATCATGTTCAACTCTTTGTTGCCGATGTGCTCGATGTCTCTCTCTTTCAGGTCTTTCACCCTCATGTCCTGATCGGTCTATACCCCTAATGTTTGCAAAGCTTACTTCAGGTCTCTCTCTTGTGTATTCTCGTTGTGCTTCATGAGCCTGTGATGATCCTACACCTTAGTGGCCATGGGAAATATTAGACCGTGGTGGAGGAAAGATTAATTCACCCTGCCAAGTATATGCATGCCTATCATGCTCTGATACCAAGAACATTTTCTCTCATGTGTTATCCAGGTAGACAACTTTGCCTGGTATCTTAGGATCTTTGAATTTGTAGATGATGACTATGCCCAATTGGCTAGGTTGATATGGCTAGAATCTCCAAAAGGCTTCCTCTATTTCTCTATTCAAGAAAAGTTCTATGCTTGTTGTCTTGAGGGATCCAATCTGGAGTGATCACTCTAGTCAAAACTGACTTGCCTTTAGGATTCTTGGGTTCTCGTCCTACATCTCCTTGCTCTAGGTCTCCTATCTCTCTCAGGAATGACGTTTCCAAACTCATCTATCCTATCAGGTAGGTTGGTGACCACATATATGGTTCCTTCCTTATCAATGTATGAAGCTTCTTCAAACTTGACTACTGGTTGTTCATGTCCAAAGGGTTGATATGGATTTTTTAGTTGGACCACTAATTGCCTTAGGCCGTCCTCATAGATGCGAGCATCTAATCGATTGGTCCGAATATATTCCAAGTGTGTCTTATATGGACCTTCGGGTGTTTGTAGATAGGCAGTTCCTGAGCCACTTGCAGGTTTCCCATGCTAAAAGACATTTTTGAGTCACTTGTGTCAAAGCTTAGTACGTAAGGATAACCACTTAGTTGTTGTGCCCAAGACTTTGCTGTATGGTTGGCACTTCCCTCAGAAGATCTAATGCTTTGTCTATCCTTGCCTACGTGTCTACCAGATCTCAGGTTCATAAGCTTTGGTTAAGAGTCCAAAATTTCCCCTTGGTATGGTTCAAAATCCTTTGGAGTCCCCTTGGGTTCCTTGTCCCACTTGAGGGTCAACTTCAAATTATCCTATCTGAACAACAAGCTATAGAGCTCAAAAAATGGACTTTTGCTAAAAATGTTATGTCAAATCAGGCTCCTGGGGGTCAAAATAGGCGAACAGGACCTTTTGGAAAAATCACAATTTTGTGTGAAAATCACGATTTTGGGAGGTCTGAAAATCACGATGCTGAGCTCTTATGAAAATCGTGATTATGAATAATCCCCTAAAATGCGATTTTGATTGAAAATCGTGAAAAGCACGATTTTGGCTTACAATCATGAAAGATGCGATTTGGGCTCAGAATCATGAAAAAACACGATTTTGGCTCAGAATCCTGAAAAACATGATTTTGAGTATGATCACAAAATCGCAATTTTGAATGAAAATCGTGTTTGATCAAAATCGTGTTTTTTTCCTAAAAATCGTGATTTTGAGAATGACCAAAAAATCACAATTTTGATTGAAAATCGTGTTCTCAAGATCGCGATTTTGTACCTTCATGAAAATCATGTTTTCAAAAAATCATGAAAATTGCGATTTTGGATGAAAATCGTGTTTTTGAAAATCGCGATTTTGGAGCCAACAGCGAATCGTGTTTTTCCCAAAATCTGTTTTTGGCCAAAAATCGTGATTTGTGAAAATCGTGATTTTGAGTCCATTGAAAATCGTGTTTTCTCAAAGTCGTGTTTTTACTTGAAAATTGCGATTTTGGCTGAGAATCGTGTTTTTGCTCAGAATCGTGTTTTTTGCTCAAAATCGTGTTTTTTGAGAATCGTGTTTTTTTTAGAATCGCCTAAAAAAGGACTAGATCTTCCCCTATGCTCGAAGCACCACTAGTGGAGCTTTGCCTCATTAGGTGTTCTTCAAGCACTTGGTTGATGTTTCATATTCATTATCGGAAAGGCACCTTGAAGGGCTAGCATCCCTTTACAATTATGGTGATGTATTTTATTAATTACAAGTTCATGTGGAAAGGAAATACACCAACAACCCTAACACCTCATCAAGACTAGGTACCATGGAAATTATTCGTGAAAAAATATTTTTTTTACTTAAAGTTACTCAAAAACAAGGCCAAGAGATACAAGAACCAAGAAAGTATTCAAAATGTAAATACTCAAGATGCTATCAGAGAGCTTCAAGGCCGAATCCGAGAGTTGCAAATCATAGTAAATCAATCTTCTTCAAGTATCAACATGTAATGGATAAAATTTTGAAAGTGAGCATGCTTGAGAAATTTTATGGGACAAGATCAAAGTTTTATAGGATTTATTCAGTAGTTTAATCTTTTCATAAGAATGCAACTCAACATGTACCTAGATGATGCTTCTCAAGCAGGATTCATAGGAACTCTATTATGTGTTCCTACCCTTTCATGATTTGCACCTATCCTAGAGAAGGACATGGACATTTTTTATGATTTCAAGGCCTTTGTTTGAGAGTTCATATCTTCTTTTGCAGATGCCAATTGTTTATGTGCTGCTGAAATAATCTAAGGAAGATACATCAAGGAAATAGACATCCTTCTATCTATGCATCAGAATTTAGAAAAAATATTTTTTATCTCACATAGCATGACAACTATTTTATTAACCAATCTCAATAGTGAATACCTGATGATGTCAAGGATCTCATGTTAACCATGCCTAAGCTAAATAGTTTGAATGAATTCATGAATAAGGCAATCGAGTGTGATAATAGGTTGTTTGAGAGAAAAAGAGAAGAAGACTTCTATTCAAGAACAGGAATACAAGTTTACCTAAGTACCTCAATGATATATGTTGGAAGAATCACAACCAGATGCCATGCAATTTGAAAATATCAAGGTTAGGAGACCTACACCAATGAAGAGAAAGCATCATAGAGTCAATGGATTATGATTTTCTTGTGAACATCATGATCATATGGTATTCAAATGTCCTAAGAAGAAGAAAAAAGTTGGGATTAGAACTTTCACAATCACCATTCCATATCAAAGGAAATCAGATCTACAGAATGAATACATCCCATCATAAGAATCATGCACTTGCTTTTGCACCTAGATATACTACAAACCCTTTCCAATTTCATCATGGATATCCATTATAATCCTAATCAATTACCACATATCAAGAACTCTGCAAAGACTAGCTATGCAAATTCAAGTCCTATAAGATCAAAAGATTGCCAATAAG